>PVJH01006513.1:0-101100 GCA_004026705.1 Nesogale talazaci | reverse complement strand
CATTCAAAATAGTCAATTACAGCGCATAGATTCCTGAGATAATGTTCAGTTAATTGTTATCCATACTATTCATTCTCCAACAGAAGTCCTTATGCAAAATGATAATTTTTTAGAATGCTTATTTTTATCTAATAGAAGTACACATAAAGTGGAAACATATTTGCAAAAATATGTCAAATTATTATTAAAGAACATATTCATTTGCACCATTTATGTGGACTAGATCCTGCAATCATAATAATACCATTCATCATTAAAGAAATTCGTGATCATTGGATTTTATCAGAAGATTGACAAAATGCATTTAGCAATTATTTGGGTGTCATTTATAATTCATATCCCTCTGATCAATGTTTTCTATTTTTGAAAAGAACTAAATAAATATTGTCAAAAGTTGTGCCTGCCCCATTCCTTAAACACTTACATTTTTTACAAATGCTAATAAGCATAGTATGCATATGTAAATATTCAAAATTATGGGGCTGAGCCCCAGTGGCGTAAGTGGTTGAGTGCAGGACTGTGGCCCATGGGCTTGGCGGTTTAAATCCAGCGGCGGCTCTCAGGAGCCAGCGCTGGATAGCGCCCACGACCACCAGAGGCAGTGATGCACCACCCCCCAACACACACAAAAAAGAAGCAGCAAATATTAAAAATTATGTCTCTAAAGTTATAGCATTTTCTTATTCTTTGTTCATAAATCTAAATTATTTGCTATTTTTGAGGGGCATCACTGCCCTCTGGTGGGAAGCAGATTTTAAAGCTGTACTACTAAGACAGCAGAGGGAGAGAGTGGACGGCTTATGTGAATTTATGAAAAAAAAGTGTGATGTTATGTGAATCTATATATGTGTGTGGAGGTGTTTTATGTCTATATACACACAATATTATATATATATACATTTGTGTACATATATGGTACTTGTGTTTGCAAATAGTAGTTATTGACAATCTGCTAAAATATCTCCATATTTTCATATTCAGAAATAATTGTTGATCATATTCAGAATTGTTAAATCAAAAACAGTTGTATACCCTCCCCCATGTCCAGGCTCAGTATGCAGTTTTTCAAAATTGCTGTGGGTATACAAAAAGTGAAAACAGAAATTTTGAAAAGTTGCAGATTGATAATGAATATTGGGAAGTTTAAATATCACATAACTTTTTGTTATATAACATTTTAAAGGTGTCTACCACTAAACACTTGCCAGTTTCCATTAAGAGAGTTCAGAAATGAATTCATTGTGACTCTACACAGATTCCCAGGCAATAAATATTTTGCAGGAGCAGAAAACCTCATGTTTCTTCAGGGTGGTTTTGAACTCAGTCTCGCAATTAGCAGTCTCATGCGTATCCAACAGTGACCAGGAATTCATTCGTATATACAAGTGCTTCAAACAAGTGAAAATAAAACCCCCTCACCTATAAATATCTCTATAAGTGTTCCCCTTTCACCTTTTCTTATACCAAATTGTTCTATTTTCTTTAATTACTACATGCACTTTTTCTTACATCTGGAAAGGTTGCCAACTTGATTTTCATTTCCTTATATTCATATACTATAGAGTAAGCTTCTTAACAATATTTCATAGTTTTTCTGCCAATACTATCTATAGTATATGTGATGTTGATGTGAATCTATATATGTATGTGTGTGTTTTATATAGATATACACATAATATTACACACATATATTTATGCAAATATTTATGATTTGTGTGTACAAATAACAGTTATTGGCAATCTGTTAAAATATCTCCATATGTATTTATATGTATACAATGGCATATACATACATAATTATATATCTCCGTATCTGTAACTATAATTCAATTTGTATGTAATGGCATAGGGAGTTATGCAAAATATCTGCTCCTCCGGATAAAGAGCAAAATTGACAGTTTCAGAAAACCACAAGCGTAGTTCTGTTTATAGGGTGGCCCTGAGTCAGAATTGATTGATTGCAGTTAGTTTGGTGTAGGGTTTGGAATTATCTATGCATCTATCTATCTACATAGACAAATGGCATAGCTAAATTTTCATGCATTTTTAATTGTTCTATTTAGATGTTCTAATCTCTTTATACTTGTTTTTATTCATATTAGCAGCAAGGTATGGAACCCTACTGCCATAGGAATCTGAAGAGGCAACTAATTGATAAAAATGCTGTCGTCTCCTCCTCAAATAGGAATCTCACTTAATATCATTTAATATTACATTACAGTAGTAATGTTTTGTGTATGTATCTGGAACTTTTGGCAAAATTTTAAGGAAAATAAAGTTCTTTTAAAAATTATAAACCAGCTCTGTGGCACAGTGGATAGTGCATTGGACTTCTAAAGAATTGCAACACATGCATGTATCTATGTATAATGGTTGTAATTATACTCTGCAAAACCAGAATCACACTGTGTGTTCATATTAATGATTTATCATTTGAGAATGTTTTATACTCAAATATTGATATTCAGAAATACAGGTAATAATTTCACCAGAGTGTTAAAAATGTGTTGTTTTCCATATGGACAGAAACTTAACTGAACATCTGTATTGCAAAACAAAGAGATATCAACTTTGTTCCAGAAAGTATTTTTGGTGTATTTAATCAGTATTTAATAGGGCAATTAAGTGAAAGTAAAAATAACTTTTTGTTATATATTTTTTTTCTTTCTATTTTTCAGTATATGAAGCTTGGGATTGATGAACCTATAGAGATCACCAACAGAATTAGGGTTTGGTTGGGGGCTGTGGTTTGGGGGAAATGGGAGACAATGTCAAGGAATCCAGAAAGATCTGTTTGGAAACTGCTTGTAGTAGCCATTGTACAATACAACTTGACATGATTGAACTATGGAATAATACTATGTATGTATTATCTCCCATTTAATTATATTTTTAAGATAAAAAGAAGAAGGAAATATAGATAGCAAGCATCTTGAAGAAGAAAAGACCCATAGTTTATGTGGGAGATAATCCAAAGAATTCTCAGAGTGTCACTTGCATACACTATATTAAAAAAGAACCCTAATGAAACCGGAGTTAAGTTCCCATCATCTAAGCCAAAGGCTAGTGATTCATTTCCACCAGAGGCGTCAGAAAAAAATGTCTGATTATCTATTCTTGCAAAGATTACAGTTTGATAAATCCTCATAGGTCATTCCTTTCGGTCAAAGGATGTAAGTCTGAGGCAAAAACACACAACAGCAATTAGGGCCTCTCCACACGGAGAAAGTGACATTACAGAATTGTCACTTCTCTGTGAGCTGTTCTTTGACTGTTTTCTTCTTTTTGAGTACTTGGTAAAACAATTTCATGATTAACGTGAAGATGTTGATAAGCCAGATCAAAAACCTTTGTTTCACTCAATGATCAAAAATCATCAATGTAATTTTGTCTTTCAAACTACCTTGTAACAGAGTGATATGTCAACACAGCTTGACTGTGGTAAGTAACCGAAAGGGCAGAAATTGTCATTCACTTATTTACACATTTCTGTTCTTTGACATAGTAAATAACATTTAAATTATCTCTATTAAATTAAATTAGCTTTATTATTATGCTGAATTATACTGTCCAGAATTCATCTAAATTTAATATATTTTCAATATTAATTATGTACTAATCATAAATATTGCAAGTTATGAAAGCATTTTGCAGCAGAGATATGATTAAATGTACATTTTGAATACATATGATTGAATATATATTTTGAATATATATGATTGAATATATGTATGATTGAACTGTGATTGAATATATATTTTTATATGTTTGACAGTTTTCTCCATAGCAAGCTAAGAGTTTGGGTCTAATGTATCAACATTATCATTTTAATCATAAAGTCCTTTCAGAAATATTGATCTGTTTCAAAGGATTTAAATACACATTCTCTTATTGAATTGAATTGATTTAGGATCCAGAGTTAGAACATGTAATACTTTGAGGAAATATATATATATATATATATATATATATATATATTTCGGTGCTAAGAAACCAAAAGTAAGTTTATAAAACTTAAAGCAAAGAACTTTTTCGATGTCCCAGAATTAATTAGTGGCAGTGTCAGATCATTTTACATTCCAGTCTATAATCCCTGTACTCCATCACTCTGTCTTATCTGACTTGTAATTTTCCAAAATAATACTTACTGTTAAAAGTTTCTCTTTTGTAAGGGTGTGTCCACTTGCCCACAACTGGGCCTTGGGTCCCCACCCTGCTCTCCCCCTCATTCGTAGTGATGTTTCTTGTTCTTTAATGTTTGATACCTGCTCCCTTCGACCCTCGTGAAGGCTGGTGTGCTTCTTCCATGAGGGCTGGGTACCTCTCATCTAGACGGCCTTTTTCATCTTCAAATTTTTAAGACTCTAGACATTATATCTTTCAATAGCTGGGCATCATCAGCTTTCTTCATCACATGTGCATACGCACCCATCTGACTTCAGTGATCTAGAGGACAGACATTGGAGAAAGTGGGCGAGGGGAGACATCAGGCAGTGTAAGATATGACAAAATGATACTAATTTATAAGGCATTGAGGGTTGGTCAGGGAGGAGGTATGGGGAGGGAGGGGAAAAGATGAAAAACTGATGTCAAGGGCTCCAGTGGAAAAGCAGATGTTTGGAGAATGATGATGTCAGTAGGCTTGAGAAAGTCCCAGCACAGTATATGTTTATATGGATTGTGATAAGTGATGTACAAGTCCTCAATAAAATGATTTAAACGTTTTTTCTCAAAATGCTTTCCCTGTCCTTAAATATTTCTCTGGGCATAGTGCATGGGCAAGCCGACATAATTCAGTGTCTAATAATATTGAATATATTAAGCAGATATGCTATTGCTGTTGATGTTGGTTGCCAACATGTCAATTCTAAGAGTAGTGTTATATATGACAGCTTTTCACCACATTTTTTCTTCAGAAGAGGGTCTGCTGGGTTGGAAATAACTGACCTTTCTCTTAGGTGTTCCGTGCTTAAACATTGCAGCACCAACCCCAAACCAAACCAAGTTCCTGTCGAGTCAATTCTAAATGACAGTGATTGAATAGGAAGGCACAGTACTATCCTATAGGCATTCCCAGGCTGTAAAGTTTTGCAGAAGCACCCTGCCACATCCTTGTCTGGCAGAGGGGCTGCTAGACTCACACCACGGGTCCTTCGCTTAGCGGCCCAATCCATAAACATGCTGCCACTCAGCTCACTGCTGTGCAGTCATTTCTGACTCACAGCAATCGCCCCTTTGGAGTTCACAGGAGCCGCCGCTTTGGAGGTCTGAGCCGGTAACTCATCTTTGTTTTTTTTCTCCCTGAACGTAGAATTTGCTTACTTTGACTTTTTTAAGCCTGATATTTCTTTAATTTTTTTAAACTCATTTTATTAGGCCTCATACAACTCTCACCACGATCAATCCATACATGAGTTGTAGACAGACTACATTTGTACATCTGTTGCCCTGTCATTCTTCAAACATCCTCCTCCTTGGTATCCACTACTCATTTTTCCCCTCCCTCCCCACTCACTCATGAACCTTTAATAATTTACCAGCTATCGTTATTTTGCCATATCACGCACTGTTTGATACATCTCTTCACCTACTCCCTGTTGTCCATACCCAGGAAGGAGGCTATATGTAGAGCCCTAAGATTGGTTCCCCCTTTCTACTCTACCTTCCCTCCAATCTCCCAGTATCACCACTCTCAGCGCTGGTTCTGAAGGGATCCTCTGTCCTGAATTCCCCATGTTTCCAGCTTCAGTGTGGTCTGGTGTGATTTGTCAGGTAGAATTGGGATCCTGATAGTGAGGGGGGTGGGTGGGAGGAAGCATTGAAGAACTAGAGGAAAGTTGCATATTTTACCATTGCTACACTGTTCTTTGGCTTGTCTCCTCCCTGCAACCCTTCTTGAAAGGGGGATGTCACTTCATCTACGGATGGACTTTGGGTCCCAATCTGTACTCTCCCTCATGTATAATGATATAGTTTTTAGTTCTTCGGTTCCTGATATCAGATCCTTTTGATACCTTCTGGTCACACAGGCTTCTTCTGTGAAGGTTTTGTTGCCGGTAACACTTTATGGGAGTACAAATCTATGATTTTCTCCCAGGACCAATTAGGTACTGCAGATGATTTGGTGTCTGCTTTAAAAATTAATAATTTGTTTACACACTTCCATTATTGAGTTCTCGTTTTAACTAAAATATCATTGGATTTTAAAGCCTACCAGATGATTATAATTTGTAATCAAGATAGAATAACATCTATTTTTTGTAGAGGACAGACTACAATAGAATAATAATTCTCATCGTTTTTTCCACATTAGAATTGTCTCAGGATCTTTACAAACAAAAACAAAACACAAAACTCCATGGCCAGACCCCAACCTAGATCAATTCAATCAGAATCACGTGATGTGACCTAGGCTGCTAGCCAGTTCATACTAGCCAGGTGTTCTCAATCTGCATTTAAAGTTAAGGATCATTGTAATTGAAGAGCCTCTGATTGTTTTCATTGAAATAACACTCCATTAGAATTTCATAATAGATTATGAAATTTGTCAGATACTGAGCGTGTACTCATTAACAAACTGCCTGTGAATCTGACATATTACAGAACTTTCTGATTCTTCTTCTTTTTTCCTTAAGAAAACTCAAATCACATATTTGTTCATTGATCTATATTCAATAGGTCATCAGTTGTCTGAATGTGATCTTTCTTCAGGATGAGCTATGTCTGTCTTTCTATTTCCATAGCACTCTGGAGAGACACGACTAATGCTGATGTGCATGCTAAATAATTAACTCCATTGGTCCCATGGCACTACAAGCTGCCACTCCTTTTACCTTTCCCAGCAGGGGCTGCAAGTAAAATGTGTCATAAGAAGAGCTGAAGCTAATGGTTTCTGTATCTAATGCTCAGTATATTACATTACGACCACGCTACATCATCGCTCTTCTCCATCACGTGGAGAGGAGATTCATTTCTTAGGAGGAGATTCATTTCTCCGAATATTTTGAAAATGCCAACTGGAAATACATACCATAACTGCCTGATACTCAACTAGTCAATTCTAAAAATAAAGTTACTCAATACCTTATTACCTTTTTTTCTGTCTTCCTCTATAATTTTCTGCATGTTGACTAGAGATTTTTTTCTTGTGCTTAATTCCATTTTTATTTCATCAGTAACAGTATGCTTTCAGTCCAAATACCCTAAAATTTTACAGTTGGGATGAAGATGGAAACCATACCGCATGTGCTCTGGCTTTTACTGAGTTCCTGTAGGAAAGCCATTACTCGGGCAATGAACATGAGATCAAATAACGTTGCTAATGAACACATTCCGACTCTGGTAAGAAAGTCTTTTTTGTTGTTTCTTTACTGCTGTAATGACCAGGAGGGGATTAGAGCAGTCATTCCCAAGTGAACCACATCTTCCGTTTATTACTTTCATTAGTTCTCAGCCTGTCTTACTTGGTAGTCAATGTTCTTATTTTACATATAGAAGATACATTTTATCTGATTCATTTTATCAGATTTATACATTATGAAGTTAAAACTCTGCTCTGATTTTTAAATAAACTGCGTGATTCATGTGGCCTTATTTCCAGTTTTACTCTTCACACTCTCTATGATCGTTGCATGTGCTGTATACTTTAGGATATCAACTTTGCCTGTGGAATTCTGGTCATTTCTTCTCTACCAGATCAGCTCTCTGAAATACTTCCAGAGACTCTCAAAGTGGTATAACTGCTTCACAGTAAAACAAGCCAAACAGTAGAGACTCTCCGGTGTTAATTTTCAAGTCTGCAAGCACTTGGAGTTGCCAGAATAGACGAGAATAATTGGGTTGTTTATTAAGTAACCAAAGGCACAATCACATCATCCCTAACAAGCTCATGTAAGCCACTTGTTATACATCGAGTTATGCCACCCAACGCATCTACTGGGAAGTCAAGCGACCATGTCTGTGTATGTAATCCAATTTTGAAATGTTATGTTAAAGAAGGAAGATTAATATAGGATGTATCTTGAACCAAATTACTTCATTTTATTTTTTGGCCCCGCCCCCAAACCACATTATTTTAAGATATCAAAGAAATGTAATGAGTAGAGTATCCAAGAGTGAAGATTCATGCCAAGCTACATGAAGATGGTGAAAGGCCAGAAGCTCAAAAGAAACTAGGGCTTTTGCCAGAATCAAGATAAAAATTAATTGTCCTTAAAGTGAGTGCCCTGAATGCTGACTTAGCACTTCATGTATGCAAGAAAATAAATTTCTATTTGTTAAATCTACCTCCTTGCTGTATTTCTCTTTTAGCATCACTGGATAACTAAGAGAGCCTGTCGAGCTGTTTTTGACTCTCCCTGCAGATTTTAAAATCTCATTAAGGAATTAGGCTAGGGATGATTTGAAGACTGTTGAAATATTGGACTCAGGCCCCAGATTACTGAGGTGTTTAAAGTGGTAAATCATTTCTGAACCCTGTCACTATTGGGAGAGAATTAAATAAGAAAGAGTTACGATTTCATTGAGATAAAGAGAAGATTCAGCTATATGAAAACTAAGGGCCAATTCTTGAGAGAGGTAACATATATTTGAACGTAATCTGAAGTTATTAGCACTGAAAAACAGCACTGGTGCAAATATTTTTCAGACACCGGAATATCTACATTTCTAAAATTTATTTTGCAGAATGTGAATTTCTACTATTCTGATATTTTAAGTACTTTACTGTATTTTTATTGTGATATGCATCAAACAAGCCATGGTATTCTTACTGATGACTGTGTATGATGGTTAAATTGTATGCCAACTGGATATGTCTGATTCAAGGTAGAGAGCCCAGCCTATCAATCTGGTCACACAGCCTGGTGACACCTCTTTGGGAATGTGGCTTCTTGTATAAGTGAGATCATCAGCAGAAGAGAGCTCTCTCTTGCTGACTCATCATCCGCTGAATCTGCATGAATTACTGGTAATGCTGCCTGTCCATCTCCAGAGTCATCAGCAGACGTTGGACCTTGGATTCATTCAGTCAACCTCAGATTTATTCAGCTCTGTAACCTGTGTCTCGTCTTGCTTCCTTTCAATCATCTCCAGCAGGTAGAAGACTCAGGAGAAACCTCAAGCTTACATCTGATCTACTGACTTGAATCAGACTGAACTTAGCTATCATACTTCATCATGTGTGGAAACCACTTCTAGGTAGAATTATCTATACACACACACACACACACGTACGTATCACTTGTTTGGTTTCTCTAGAGAACCTAATCTAACACACTATACCATTTCAGGATTGCTGTGTGTAATTTATTTAAAATGTCCAATAATGCTTTAAGAACCAGATTTTTGGAAAAAGTCTATTTACCATATTTTGAAAATTTTTTCATTGTTCCACATACTTAATTCTATGATTATGCCCTTTATTATAAGCTAAACCTAAAGTCATATTAATTGATTCTATTATATTTATATTATTATTCTACCAACTAACCTAGATTTTTTACATTGTGTTATTTTGTGTATTGCTATGATGTTAGAATCTACATAACTATTATTTCAAATACCATAAGGATTACTAATTCGTAACAGTCTTCAATGTCATCTCCAGACTAAGATGCATCTATTTTTGAAATTTTTCCAGGAGAAATCTATGACTCACAACAGGGTCTTGTCTAACTTGCCAGCTTTGGGCACCCCCCCAAAATCAACTGCTAGAACATCTTCTTTAGTGACATAAAGGATCAAAAGGGGCATGGAAAAGTCTCAGTAAGCAGAGTTGGCACAATACCTACTATGACAGTTACATAACTTCATGCCAACTTTACAAATAAGTTTGGGGGTGGAGTCCAGCCTGCAAATCAGTACACAGCCTGATACACCACCTTGTGGGTGTGGCCTTCTCAAGAGTATTCTGGGAAATTCCTCTCTCAATCTGCCTTTCTCTTCCTGCTGACAAACCACAGGGTGTTTGCTGAGCCCTGCAAGACTCTCTCTCTCTCTCTCTCTGTCTCTCTCTCTGTGATTCTCATTCATAAAGCTGGAGGAGCCATGTGGAGACCCGTGCCAGTGCTGAGATGCTTCCACCACCACTGGGTCCTCAAGCTTTTGCATCCACTGGCCAGTGACCTTCCTGCATTCTATATCATTGTACGTGACTACATGAGTCAAAAACAATTTGTGGACTGGTATCAAAATTATAGACTAATATCAGACTTATGATCTTGATATGGATTGGGTTGGGATGTTCTCTTAATATTCAACTGTGCTTCTATGTAAAGCTCTTTCTTACACAAATATGAGTGTTTCTGGATTTATTTCTCTAGTCAACATGGACTAACACAACTACCAGAGTAGAATTAAAAGTACTAATGATTTTGAGTATCAAACGGGATCAGACACATTTTATTCTGTTGTATATAAGGTCAGCATGAACTGAGTTGAGTATATCTAACACCCATAAAACAAATCTACAGAGTGTACAAATAAATATAGTACTAAATTTGAACAAGAGTCAAATGGGGAAAGTAGGGTATGAAGATAAGCTTGTTTGTCTCAGATAGGGAACAGGGACAAGAGAAAAGTGCAGTTTGCTAAGTGCAGATAATTGCTCACAAGTAGAAAATAGGGTAGGAAATGAGAAGAAGGCCTGGGAGATGCTTAGTTGGCAGCACGTAAGGCTTTAGGTTGTGCAGAGATTAGTGTACTTGATAATGGAGGCCCTGACTTTTTAAGCAAGTGACATTATAAGCATGTTTTGTTCTCCTGTAATGTCATGTATATTTTCATGTTCAGAGGGGGAAAAACTGTATTTGAAGTATGTTTGAAAATTATAATCCATTCCAAAAATGCATCTCATGATGTAGAAGATTCAACTATCATAACTTTAAAAACATCTCTAGTGAATAAACCCACACTAAGTAGGTTTGTGCTATGCAAACAGATCCAGAAATGGAAAAAAATTTTCTGTTCCTTCTACCAAGAGGGGAATCATTTGGGGAAATAATATTAAAGAGCATGAGCTGATGAGATAGCAATCAGTAACATTGGCAGGAACACCAAAACTATGTCAGTTTAAAAACAAATCAAAGCAGACCTGAGAACAAGGGCTCAACTAGAAAGGATATGTTTAGAAAATTGGGGAGGGGGGCGGGGGGCAACATATGTACTAATATGCTTGATGCAATTGATGTGTGGAATGATGTAAGAGCTATAAGAGCCCCCAATAAAATGATTTAAACAACAAAAAAAGAGTTGTTGTGAAGCTTGTTTTGAATCTGGGACCTTATGCATGACAAAGTAGGACTATGCTCCATGAGGGTGTTCAATGGCTGAGCTTTCTGAAAGAGATTTCCAGGCTTGCCCTGGGATCTTCTATCCATTATTGTTGCTGTGAGCCATTGAGGAAATTCTGACCTATAGCAAGACTGTTGTTCTGTATCATCAACTTTATGAAGAATTTACTATTTTAGAGGGTCTAGTCAGAATGCTAGAAGGCACTAGTGGCAATGTGGTAAGGCACAAGCTTGCTAACATCAAGGTTAGCTGTTCAAATCCATCAGCTTTTCCTTGGAAGAAAGAGGAGTCTGTCTGCTCTAGTAAATGATATAAGAAGTTATTTAGTGTCGATGGAAGTTGAAATCAACTCAATGGTAATGCATTTGGCTTTAGTGTATTCTGAATTATATTAAAATTTCTTCTTATCTAACATCCAAGAAATAATGTTATGGGAAATATGAAATGTTACACATCTGACAATAAGTGATATAAAGACAATATTCTTAAAATATGAAGATTTGATTTTGAATATGACTTATTTCAAAATTCTTCTTTTGTATTTCAAAAACTATTGAGAACTTCATTTTACAACTTAATGTGATGTCACATATTGATTTTTAAAATAATGTGCAAGATGTCAGTAGATGTACCAAAAAGTTGTAATTTATTGCAAGTAAAATATTATTTTAAACAATCATTTATTTTTCTCTATGGCAAAGTATGCTCTTTACCCAATGTAAAAAAATGTTCATTTTATAGAGATTGAAAAAAATGTGCTACATAAAAAAATAAGTATAAAACTTTGTTGAAAATCACTTTTCATATGTTTCTGATGAAGAGAATAGAAAATTTTCAAATTTCATTCTGGACAAGAATTAAACTCCCTCCCTCCCCTCTCCCAACCCCCACCCCTACACACACACACACACACACACACACACACTTTATGTGACCTTAAGTAAATGTTGCTGAAATTCAAAAAAGAGAGAAGCATCTTCCTCCTTGAATCTCTGGCAAGTTTAACTCAGGAAGATCCAAGGAAGCAGAAAGGCCTGGTGAGTATGAGCTCATGAGAATGATTAGAGATACTGGGATGTGCCATGGAAGAGATCAGATTTCTGGATCAGGCACAGGTCACGTACAGAAGTTGCGAGACCTAATGGCGTGTCAAACAATTTGAGCTACTAACCACATATCAGCAGTTCAAGACTGCTAGTTGCTCTGCCAGAGAAAATGACTGTTTTCTATTGCTGTAAAGGTTTGCTTGCAGCCTAAGAAACTCACAGGAGTCATCTCATCTATTGCCTAGTGCTGTGAGCTGGAGTTGACTGGGACAGTGCTTTCATACTTAACTTTTGTCATAGACACATACTTGGTAAATTCACACTAACTCTTACAACTAGTGTCTCTATGTGGTATGGTTATTAGAAAAGACTGGTGCTCATCCTCAGAGAAGAATTATTTCATGAGGACAACTTCCTGCAGCAGTGACTTCTATCATTTATACTTAAGATGTCACCTTTATTCTGAATGGGCTGATTTGTGTTTATCCTCTTCCAAAAGTGCAATGCAGCCAATTAATGACAGGCATTGTCATCAGAGAAAAGGTCAGCAGATTTTAAAATATGCGATTCATCAGATATCCATTAACTCATTAAAAAACTTGTCCCATGGTCATCAACTTGCCATTGTGTGGCAATCTAATTGTGGTTGCTACAATTCTTATTTCAATATGTATATTATATTCCAAAGACTTCTCTATCCTTTTATCCACAACTGAGTCATAATACTTTTCCATATAATGTATAGTACCATTAACCCCTTGCAAATAGTGTAATGTAACCTATTGCAAGTATTATTTTACATTGAGTGTTTCAAATGTTTCTTCTTTTAAAACTTTCTTAAGCACATTTGCTCATCTACCAAACTCTTGAAACTTCTCTTATCAGGGTCACCAATGATACTGACATTATTAAATTTTATGGTCATTTACCATACACTCGCTCTATTTGGCATATCTGCTACACTATGCCTATCAGGAGACATAGTGCTTTATGTCTTAAACTATTAATTGCAAGATCAAAAATTTGAAACCACCAGCTACTGCTGTGAGATAGATGTGGCTTTCTATTCTTTTAAAGATTTACAGTTTCAGAAAAAAAAAAAACAGGGACAGTTCTAGTTTGTCCAATAGGATTGCAAAGAGTTATAATCAACTCAATGTCAGTGATATTTTTGCTTGTTTATTTTGTTTTACCTACTTTGTTAGACACAAATATTTGGCTTCTCCTTAAAACATGTTCTATAATTTCTATTTCCTGTAAGACATCAGATAGTATAACCTGTCTCATTCTCTTTACTGGTACTTCCCCAAAGCCTAGTTTCCCCAAAGTCTAAAATTGTAATATCCTCATTTCTTCTCTTTGTATGCCATCTATTGTTTAATGCTCATTCCAATGGTGTCTGTATCTAGTATCATGAGCTTAACCATAATTTATATGCTAATGAAACTATCTCCATAACACCTGTCGTATTTTTCTTGAACTCAAGACCTATAAACAATTGTCTAAGTTAGTGACCCTCAACAAACCTTTTAATGCAGTTCCTCAAGTTGTGGTGACTCCCAATCATGAAATTATTTTCATTGCTGCTTCATAGCTGTAATTTTGCTACTATTTTGAATCATAATATATATCTGATATGCCGGATATATTTTTATGTCTAAACATTGAACATATTTAGAGCATAATGATTAAGCACAAGAACAACATGTAATTATACATTGTGAAATATTTACTTCTAATTTCAAATAAATGAAATTTTGACTTGAAGTGTGGTGTAGGATGGGCAATAGTCCTAATATAACAACAGTAACCTACATTGGTACATTTTATGACAGTATGCATAAAAAGTCAACATCAGTGTGAAGGTTGAGATAACTTCTTTCTCACCAAAGCAGAAATTATTAGGGCAGTCTTTTAAGATCATTTAAGGTCATCTTCCACAACAAACCTGTTTCTGTATTTAGACTTGGTAACCAACAAGCTGGAAAACCCTGCTTCACAAAACATGCTGTTGGAAATGGACACACAGGCTCAGAGTGCACAGACTATGACTGCAAACACTGGACCCAGAATTTTATAAGGCATTGTAGAGAAATCAGTTCTCAGTGCATAACTCCTCTTGCATTGTCTCAGGAACATCTTAAACTTTGACTGTGAATAGGTTTCTGGCTAGTATAAAAAGGATGTCAGGTAGATTTGAAAAGTACAATGAAATTTCATCTGTAAGCAAGTGCAAATGTTCTTTCACAGAAATTATCTTGGTAATCTTTTTGTCTGGTTCAATGTCTTCAATGTCGCATTCCTCAAAGGAAGCAGATAAAGTAGGCTACAGGTAGATTTGGTTTTCATCTTTTTATTTTTTGGTCAAAGCTGAAGTTTCATTTGGAGTGAACAGATTTTTTTCAGACAAATTGAGGCATGTTGCATTTGGTCCTTGCAGTGATAAAGTTAACTCATTCAAGATGGCAAAAATGTCACCCAAGTAAGCTATTTTCTGCAGTTCACTTTTATTGCTGAAAAGTGCTTCGAGTTGAGGTCCTGCTTTCTGATGAAAAAGGTATATTTTGAGTTCATCATGAAGCTCAAAACCACATTTTAAAGCTTTTCCTCTCCACAACCACCTCACCTCAGTGTGAAATAGCAGAGCATTTTTCAGCACAACCAATTCGTTGGACAGTTGCAAAAACAGTTGACTGTTTAAAGTGCTTTCCTTTACAAAACTGACATAACTTAGGAAGCTTTCTTTCCTTCTTGTAATTCTTGGTGTGAAATGAACTGATATTACCCATTTTTAGGCAAACATTCTGATGGTTTATTGTGCTGGGAAAGAGTTTCCAGGGAAATGGTGGTGCATTAATCTTCAAATGAAACTTTTTTCAAGTATTTTAAAATGTAACATGGCTTATAAAAGGATAATATCTATGAAGCCTAAAGTGAATACTTGTTAATGCAACCAAGAAAACACCATGGGAGCTATGTCTGATCACTTCTGGCTACACAGCAGAGAAGGGGATTCCATCTTCACACAAATCCAAAGCAAATTGCCATATCATATAAATCAGACCTACCACCACCTTCTGTTCTTCTTTTACTCTCTTCGGACATTAACTGTTTTTCTCTGACACTTGGCTTTTCTACTGGGTTTTGATAATTTAATACAAAGGTTGCAATGTTAGGGAGTTGCTGGTATAGGCTTCAGGAATTTATGCAATACCGTTAATATGTTTTAGAAAGCGGAAGAAGCCCTCATTAGTCTATGCCAGAAAATTTGGAACACAACTACCTAGCCAAATGACTGGAAGAGATCTATATTTGTGCTATTTCCAAAGACAGATGACCCAAAAGAATGTTCAAACTATGGAATGATATCATTGTTAACACACACAAGTAAAATTTAAATAATATCATATAATGATGGCTTCAGCACAGCATTGACAGAGAACTGCCAGAAGTTCAGGATGGATTCAGAAGACAACATGGAATAAGACATATCATTGGAAATATCAGCTGGATCTTGGCTCAAAGACAAGAAAGTCAGAAGGGTGTTTACTTGTGGGTCATTGGCTATATAAACAGATTCAACTGAGTGGATCATAACAAACTGTGGTAACCTTGAAAAGAATGAGAATTACAGAATAATTCATAGTGTTCGTTCAGAATTTATACATGTATCAAGAGGCAGTTGTGTGAAAAGAAATGAAAATACTGCAATCTTTAAAAAAATGGGAAAGTGTGCATCAATGTTTTATCCTCTCACCACACTTGTTCCATTTGTATGCTGAGAAAATCATCAGCGAAGCTAGACTACTTGAAGAATGAAGGCTTAAGTTTCAAGGAAGGCTTGTTAACAATCCGTTGTAAGCAGATGACACAACTTTGCTTATTGACAGTAAAGAAGAATTGAAGCACTTGCTGATGATGATCAGGCATTGTAGTCTTTGGTTTGGATTACAACTCAATGTAAGGAAGACCGAAATCTTCACATATGGACCACAGGTAGCATCAGGATAAATGCAAAATGGTTTGAAGTTGTCAAGTATTTTGCCTTGCTTGTACGCACTATCAATTCCCATGAAAGCTGCAGTCAAGAAAGCCAAAGAAGGACTACTTTAGGTAAATCTGTTCTGTTTTAGAGAAATGAAGAACAAGGATGTCTCTTTGAGGACTAAGTTACACCTGACCCAAAACATGATCTTCTCCATTGCATCTTATGCTTGTGAAAGTTGGACATTGAATAGGAGGAATTGATGTGGTGCCTGAGAAGACTATTGAAATGTTCCTGGACTGATAAAAGAACAAACAGATCTTTATTGGAAGAAGCAAGGCCAGAGTGCTCTGTAGAGGCAAGAACGGCAGAACATCCTATTTGCATGGTCCTGGTGACATAGTAGATTACAAATCGGGCTACTAGATGCAAGATCAGCAGTCCACAGCTAAAAGCAATTCCTGTGAAGATTTACAGTTTCAGAAAAATTATTGAAAGTATTTTGAACAGCCAAAGGAAAAACAAATTTATCCTGAATCAAGAACTACAACCAGCATGCTCTTTTGAAGTGAAAATGGTGAGATTTTATTCAAGGATTAATTCCTGGAAAAATACATCATTCTTGGACGAGAGACAGTGAAAGAGCAAGACCCTCAACGAGATGCATTTACATAGACACTACAGCAATGGGCTCAAACACAATGGTGAGGAAACAGGGTCAAGTAATATTTCTATCGTTCATAGCATTGGAATTTGACAACAAATTAACAAGCTAACAACAGCATCCTAACATACAAAATAGTTACACATCCAATGTCCAGACACTAGTTGGTGGGCATGGATTAAAGGACCTCATTGCCTGAGAATGTAACCTTATTATATTTGACATGGTATGTTACGTTGAAGCGTCAATTTTTAGTAGATAATCAATAGGAATATATTGAATAGAAAAGAAGAGTTTCTAACAAATATATTGACATGAGAAGAAAAGTAAAGGCCCAAACCAGGATTTAACTGTTCAAAGAAGAAATTAAGTGTAGAAAACTGGCCATGAGTAGATCACTGACATCTAGATGTGTCCACTCACCTATCTCTCACCCCCAACATTTTATAAAAATCAAACAAATTTGAATGAACAATATAAGCAGACTTTTGTATCCTTAGGAAACAAAGAAGGAAGAACTATTCTGTGATCAACACAATCTTGATTTCATGTATCATTCATTGTTGTGAAAGGATTTTTGAGAGCAAGTCAATTTAAGGAAATAGCTGAGTCACAAAACATTTTACAAAAATAATATTAAAAATAAGATTGCATCAGAACCCAGAGAAAATTGTAGCACTGAAATTTAATAGTTCTCCTTGAGATACAGTTAATTATTTAAAAAGACCCTTTTCGCTGTAGTTCTATTTTTTGTGATATATTATAAATTCTAACCTCTAGCCTATGGTTATGTTTCATTTTGGATGGGGTTTCTCTGGAGATAATGAAAGAGGTTTGTTTGGAGTCTATACTTTGCTAAAGGGTTTGGCTCAAGTCAATACCCTTTGAAAAATTGGAATTATAGTTTGCCAGTAGAAAAAAACAACAAAATCCACACTCTCAAAGTCATCTATGTGAGTTCCCTTTGCTGATTGAACATGCACAGAAGATTCGTGCCCAGTCATTGGTGACAAACACGGATAAGATGCCAGTTGCCATCAAAATGAGCAGACACTTTAGGCGAAGTCTTACTGCATTTTATGGCCTTGCCAAGCAAACAAGACTTACTTTCACTTTCATTTGTTTTAAGCCTTGTATTTGGAATAAAGTATCTGGCTTGCCAGTCTCTGATATCTGTTACCTAGACCTGAACTTCATTCTATGTTCTTACATGATTTCAGCAGCTCCAACAAGTTTGTGAATGCAGAGGGTCCTCAGATAGAAATTTGGACTTGATATATGGAATTTAGCAGTCCTCACAATCATTTTCTAACTGTCCATGAATTTTGTGAGGCATTGTCATGAATTGTAGAACACTGAGACATGAGGGTATAAACTTAGGATAGAAGTGATATTTGAACAGGAATTATGAATGATATATCACTTGAAAGATGGAACATTTGGGATAGCTTTAATATCTACCTTATTGGAATTAGCCTTGTATTTATCTTTATAAAAAAAAGTATTTTGGGGGCTGAGCCCCGGTGGCGTAAGTGGTTGAATGTGGGACTGTGGCCCGCTGGCTTGGCGGTTCAAATCCAGCGGTGGCTCTTAGGAGCAGCACTAGGTAGCGCCAGTTATGCCCCCCCCCCTAAAAAAACAAAAACAAAAACAAAAGAAAGTAATTTTCACCCTTTTCATTGCCTAGATTCAACCAAATCAGTGAGCTGTTCCTTCAGTTTTAAGATAGTTTATGTCTACTTAATATCTATTGATAGTCTATACTGTCAGAGAAGAATTTAAGTCTCAATCACATATTTGCACACCCACACACTTATAGCTTCTTCCCTCACTCTTGGATCCCAAATATTAATTTTGATTCACCTGGGTTTTAATGGTGTACATCACACAATAGTTTCCTGGGGGGGGGCATCCTTGTTTAATCTCACATTTTAGTAACAGTTTGATAACACTTAGAATTGTTTAAGCATTTTCACCTTGAATTTTAGCATCTACTATTGTTCTCAGGGCATTGAAAGATGCTGTATACTCATCCTGTGCACGTAATTTATTATTTCTCTCTAGCCCTTTTATAATCTTCCCAAGTTCCATGACAAGCACTCTTGAATGAAAGTCTCATTTATTGGGCCAGGCTTCCTACCTGCAGATATATGTCTAGAAACATATCTCATATTTTTTGTTTTGTTTTTTCTTTTGAATTTTGCTTTCTAGATACTTATGTTTGTAGGTTGATTTTCCATGTATTTCATTTTTTCTCTCATTTCAAGGATATCTTCTTGTCTACTCTTTGGGAGATTTCTATAAAATGATCTTTTAACTTAACTTTAAAATGTTTTAAATCACACAAGAAAGTTTAAATTTAGTATGTTAAATATTTTATTGGGGTTTGAGAGAAAGTTTGCAGAGTAAATTGGTTTTCTATCCAACACATTTTGTTTCATAACATTGACTGCAATCTCCCCAATTGTATAGCATTCTTCCAGCTTCTTTAGGAAACAGGCTTGATTTTATTTTTAATGCTTTATTTTTATTTGGTATTGATGTTCACTGATTCCTATATAGGTTTCCATGACATATGGAACATTCAGCTTTTAGCTTCTAACCAGTAGGTCAGTAGTTCAAAACTACTAGCAAGTCCATGGGAGAAAAATGAGGCAGTTTGCTTCTGTAAAGATTTACACTCTCAGAAAACCTCTGGGGCAACTATAGTCCATACAAGAGTATTTCTGCATTTCGAATCAACTCATCAAAGTGGATTTTGATATTTTAATCCTTTTTTCATAAAATAGCTACATACATAAGACAATTTATTTTCTTTTGTTGATTTCTTAAAAAATTGTTTTGTTATTCTTTCCAATTCCCTATTTTTAGATTTCTATTGAGGGTATGTGCTCCTCTAAGAGTTGGAATCAACTCAATGACAGTGGATTTAGTATTGAATGGACCAAGTCTTCCCTTTTTAGAAACTAAGCCACTTGATTATAGATTCAAATGTTCCATGCAATACCATGGCGCTTTTGAAAATTTTAGGATAAATGGTAATATTTCCCATATGATATAGATATTAATAGCCGTGCCATTAAAACAGATAGGACATCAACATGATAAAAGTGAAACATGAGAGTTAATGCAAACCCAATCTTACCCCATGGCATGAATTGATACTAATTCATAATGACATTGTAGGACAGAGTAAAATTTTGGCCCTAAGATTACCAAGATTGTAAATCTTTATAGAAGCAGACTGTCAAATCTTTTTCCTGCGGTGACCGATTGGTGACAACCACTGATACATCAGTGAGCAGCCACGCTCAGCGTTTATGTCATGAGGACGCTGACAGAATTAAATACTGCCGGTCCAGCACCATACTCATGATCATTATGTGTGAGCTCATTTTTGTAGACACTGTAAGGAAAGCAATTTTGTAGCTTCCCCTTTTTATTTATTTATTTTTTAGTTTTAGTTTTAGGCATCACTGCCCTCTGGTGGTAATGGGAGCTACCCAGCCTTGCTGCTGCTGGATTTGAACTGCCAAACCCATGGGCCGCAGTCCCGCACTCAACCATTTATGCCACCAGGGCTCAGCACAGCTTCTCCTTTTTATTGCTATTTTTCTTTCTTCTTCTTCTTCTTTCTCTTTTAACAAATTGTCATGAACTTCTCCAAGGCGTGTCCCAAGCTTTGACATGTTACAACAATGAAATACCACCTCTAGCTACATAAACATTAGAAGAATCCAGCTCTATGTCAGCCTAAAGAAGAGGCCTAAGAGGTAAAGGCTACCTATACCCCCACTGTCCAACATTTCTTTACCTTAATCTAAAATCAATAGCCCCACCCCCACCCCAGGGAGTCAATGTCCATTGCAACAGACACATGGAACTCACAGATAATGGAATATTCATCATTATGGGATATTAGGGAATCTAACTCCTTCAGAGTCAGAATAAGAAATACTAAGGATATGCTTATTTTGTCTACAGTGTCATTTCGCAGTCATGCTTTTAGCAAGCCTTTCTCTGATCCGTGATTCCTCGACCACACAGCCCTTTAGACTCTGCCCTTCTTGGTAAATACGACAAAGTTTCTTTAGTGCTAAGAAGTCTCCAAAAGGCACACACTCTTCTCTGTAAGTCAGCTTTCTGCTGGTCAAAAAGTTCACTGCTTTCCATGGTCAAAAAGTCCACTGCTGAGTTTCATGTCCTAGTGCTGCTTCTTCTGTTGCTGTCAGTTGTTTTCTAAATTGGAATCTCAGATATTCTCCATTAATGTCGCTTCTTTTTTGATGTCCATGAGACTTACATTCCTGCTTCTGAGCTGATTCACTTTATACCCAGTGGCATGGTAAAACTGATCAATCCCAGAGTCACAGAAGAATCATTTGCATGCTTCCACCTAATCATTTTGTGAAAGTTACAAAAACTACGCATAGAATTCAGCTGTGACACACTTGAACAAATATCCTGAGAGAAGATCTAGTCATAGATATTGCTAAGGGATACTCTGGCTGTAATTCTTTCAAGACTTATTTTTTTTCATTTATGAAAAATGAAAAATGGTGGTGTATTTATATTTATATGATGGTGTATAATATATCCTATATTTTTATCCAACACAATAAATTAAATGCATTATTTAATCTATGATCTTTGGTATTTATTGACCACCTGTCATATGCATGTGAGAAAACAAAGACATGCAGAAAAATATTATTCTTAAACTATGTGGGAACACATTTTACTTTGAGGTATGGAAAGAAATGATAACATTTTAGTGTTTAGATATGTATTTATAACAGTAGTAGCTCTAAATAAAATAGCAGCCTGCTATACTAAAAGAAAGAACATAGAAGTAATAACAAAATCTCAAGTTGTCTTGAGTTATAATGCACAATGGCCTTTTCCGTCTTCTTGAACTCTTTGACCCTTCTGATGATGGCTTAATGATCTGTACTCAGTCTTCAGTCCTCCACTTGTATTAGGAAGCATAGACCTTGCTTCCAAAGGCCATCTAGGAGAACGACGGGACCTTAGCTATCTGTGAATTCTTAGAAAGCCACTTGGGCAGTTCTACACTGCCTTATGTGGCAGTGAGTGGAAGGCCATTTGTTTTCTGACAGTAAATGACCTATTCACATATTGTACACGTGTGAAGCTGAATGATGAGGCGGGCAAGCTTATCTTCCCTGAGATATAACTAATAGCAAATAAAGCATATTTGAAAATATTTATGTCACGTGGTGCATTTTGCCTCACCACACTTCCTTTGGTATTGTAATATTTATTATTTCCTCATCATAGCAGTAATATTTATTACTTCTCATAGAATGACTTATAGGCTGAGTTGATGAGCAAGTGTGTATACATAATTCAAAATTTCAAACCTTCAGTTCATACAGAGTTATATAATAAAAGGTTTAATGTGAAAGAATCCAGATTGCCTGGAGAACGTGAGATACCACTTAGAAACATAATGGATCTGTATCCATCCCATAATAGTCGTCCAAATACTCTAGTCCTGTGTCGAATTCACAAAGTTAGTGTCTAAAAGCAATCATCTAAAAAACTTCTCAAGTTACTACTATTTTATCCCTTGCCTCTTCTGAAAGATGTCGGTTCCAATCAGTGAATCTGCATCATGCAGATAACACCAGGTAGAAGCATAATTTATTCTGTTGATTGTGTGGACTTTCTAGTTATGCTAAAACACTACTACTGCAACCTTTCATGATTCACTGAACATCATTTCATTTTACTATACTAATATTTTCAGATGTTAAATTGAGATATACCAGACTATGAAAATGCTTGTAAAACAAGCGAAGATTATATCCATTATTTTATCATTGTAAGGCTACAGAGCAACTCTACAAATTGTCAGATAAATCATTTTAATTGTTTGCTTCTTTCTGATCCAACCAAATTTGAAGATGATGTCTAAAGTTACCAATACCCTAAATAAAGACCATCATACTGGTTTTTGATATTATCTCAATATATTCTTTCTTTTTCCTTCATCTCCATGGTTTTTCAAACTGTTGGCTCTAGTTTATTAGCCTTCAGTCACATTTCCTTTCTGGAAAACTAACACTATATTCAGAATAAAGAAATTGTTTTCATATAACAGCCCAAGAACTCAAAGAAAATGAATAATTGGAGGGTGGACACACATTAATTTGGGTAAAATTTGGGTAATAGGTAGGTTAGATAGTGATAGATATAGATAGATAAAACATCAATAAGTTGATATATTACTATCTACAATGGTCTTGGTTATTTAAAAAAGTAAACCAAAATCCAACTGATAGGTCATTAGATTGTAATGAAAGCAAAATATAGAATCCAGGAGGAATATTTAGTAATGAAAACGGAAAAGAGCTTGGAATCGAAGAGCTCTGAATTTAAAGGTTGCATTGGAATAATAGCACTTCATCTGTCCTAAACACTTTAGCAGAACGATGCTATTTAAGAAACTATAGAGAAATCATAAGACCTCACTTGAGCTTAGCAGGAACACACACTATCTCTCCTTTAAGTCCATTCAGAGTCACAAAGAGGCTCAACAAGTGGATTTAGCTTTCGTGTCTGTCATCTGATCAAAGTCGATGGCCAGGCCTTTCCCTGTGCTGCGGGCTATGCTTGCCCATCCACCTTCATTGCAAAATGCTGGTGCCACTCAGCAACTGTAATCTTAGCTCTGGCCAGCCCTGTGGATAACTGCCTTAGAGCAATGCTTGTTTTGTTCCCTTTCGTCTTACAATGGATCCTTTAAAGTGTGTGTTTTATCTCATGTTACTGGTGCTGAACTTAGGTGCTGCAGAATCAGTGCTGACTCGCTGTAAGCCAATGTAGATCACGACAGAGTAGCTCGTACTGCGTCATGCTGACATTCAGCGCCCTCTTGGAACCCGGGGTTGCAGCCTCTGTGTCAAGCCATCTCATTGAGAGTGTCTTAACTCACCTTCTCCTTCACTAAACACAACGTCTTTCTGTAATGTGACTCTCTCCTAATGATATGTCCGAAGCACTTGAGATGAATTTTTTCCATCCTCACTTCTGAGTATTCTGACTATATTTCTTCCAATTCTAGTGTGCTAAATCTTTTGGAAGTTCAAGCTACATTCAATGTTCTTTAATATCACAATGATTGAAACACATATGATATTCTATATTTCTGGTTCATTATTTTGCATACATATCAGGTAATTGGCAATATGATGTCATGGGTCAGATGCACATTAGTCCTGAAAATGTTATCTTTGCTTTTAAATCACTTTAATTGGGTCTTCAGTAACAGATTTGCCAAACACATGCTGTTTGAAGTCTTGACACCTTCTCCTATGGATGATGATTATGGGCCTAAACAAAATGACATTATTGAAAGCTTTGAAGCTTTATCATGATGCTCCTTATTGGCCCACATGTGAAAATTTTTATATTCTTATGTTGAAGTCTGATATACATTGAAGGTCACAATATACATGGTTTTTGCTGTTTTTTTTTAAATCTTCCTGAGTGAGGCCTTCTAGTACTCTTCATTTTAGAACACAGTACTCTTCATTTTAGAACACAAAGTTTTGTCATCTAATTGTTAATGTATTTTTCTATAATTCTGATGCCCCCCTCTTCTTCATGCAATCCATGTTCTCAGATTGTTTTCCTAGAATGCAGATTGAATTAAGCATAGCGAAAAGGAATAGCTCTAAGGTAAGTCTTTCATAATTCTAAACCATAATTTTAATAAAGCATATATATATTGGTTTTATTATAATTAAGGCCTATAAGTCTTTGTACATATTCTACATGAACATAATTAATATTCTAGAATTCCCCTTTGTCACAATATTCTCCATAATTTCAGATGACAAATGTTCTTTCTGAGTCAAACTTCTATCTAGAATCTGTAAAATCACTAGCGATGATACCTCTCAACTTGTGTATTATTCTGAATCTGGCTTAAGTTTCTGGTGCTTCCTTTTGATTTATTGATGTAACAATTTCTTAATTATCTTCAGCAACAGTTTGCTTTCACATATCAATGGCAGAATTCAATGACTTGTATATTCTTTTGGACATGTCAATATCTTACATGCTTCTTAGCATGGGCAAGTGAGAACTTGTAGTACTGCATTGTAATGTTAGGGTTCCATAGAGAAGCAAAATCAAGACACTAATAATTATATATATATATATTTATATAGATAACCTAAGAAACAAACAGTTAATTAATCTATAATACAGTACAAATGTTTCAGTGGAACTCAATTCTTTGAGAAAGCTAATACACTAGCAGTCCTGCAAGGCTTGAGGACCACCAGGCAGTCCTCTGTAGAGCAATTCAGGCTATCTGACTACAGGCAGAAAACAGCTAAGCAGGTCTTTAAAGGTCAGCCAGATGGTCCCCAGATCAAGAGATGTATATTCCAGTAATGTGGCCAAACAGGTCTTGAAATTATAGTGACAGTTCAAAGGTTAACTTGCAAATGGAGGCACAGAACAAGCAAGGGAGCTTCACACTGGTCCGTTGATCAAAGAGCCAGAGACAAGAAAGATGAGATTCACAGAGCCATTTAGCTCTCTGCCCTTCAATTAATCACACATGTGTTCATTAGCCATATTGGCTCAATAAATCTACCTATAACAATTTTATTAGTTGAATCTTCTCAATTGGTATTGAGTCAAATTCTTGCTTACTAATAATGTCTTCAGTACAGTAGTTAAAATATAATTAGTTGTTGATCTCATGCTATCTATTGAAATTTTTTAATACCTACCAAATGTTGGTACAGTCATTCTCTTTATTCTATCTCCTTTTCATATTTCCTGGATGTTGATAGTATATTAGTGTTGACGGTTGTGTTAGGTGTTAGTACTGTCAAGTCAATTGTGACTTGCTAGTGATCTTAAGCACATCATGAGGAAATACTCTCCAGTTCTGTGTCATCCTCACAATTCTCGTGTGGTAGTTATATAATTGATTGTCAATTCGAGATTAAGGATGAAGGAGTGAAAGTTAGTCTGCCAATCAGGTCATAGCATGATGACCTCATTTGGAGGTGCTAGAAAAATAAATGGCTCACTGTAAGCAGGACACAGACTCACTCCCTGAGAGACATTGTAGCTGACAAGACGCATGGAGCGACACTAGTGCTCTGAGCTGGAGGAGTCATGTGGAGATCCCTGCCACTGTTGAGACGCTTAAAAGGCCACTGGATCCACAAGACTCTTCCCCCAAGGACTGTGATCTTCCTGCATTTGGTATCATTGCCTGTGTTTTGGAAGTCTGAAGTGGACTTTATAGATTGGTATCAAATTTATGGGCTAATATCGGACTAATGGCCTTGATCTGCACTGGGCTGGGATAATTTCTTAATGAACTCTTTATATAAAGCTCATTTGGGGGGAGGGGACATCACTGCCTCTGGTGGTCGTGGGCGCCACCCAGCACTGCTTCTGAGAGGCACTACTAGATTTGAACCACCAAGCCCACGGGCCGCACTCAACCACTTATGCCACCGGGGCTCAACCCTATGTAAAGTTCATTTTTATACACGCATGAGTCTCTCTGGATTTTTTTTCTCTAGTTGAGTCAGACTAACACACTTCCTTAAGTTTAGTCATAATTCAAAGGGGTGGGGGAAGGCATTCCCTTTGTTTTGATTATGTCTGAATGCTAAAATTGAGTTTTGCTTTCTGTTTGTAACATTTTTTGCTTTAAGTACAGTTTATTTTAAATAGTAATTGTCTAGTAGTTGCATTTAAAAGGAGAGAGCAGTTTAATTTAGGTCTTGAGCCCAGCAACTGAGTGGATTTAGAGAACATTGTTTTCAAAGTATCAATATCTGACTAAATGTAAAGTGGTATTTTGATTTCTATCTATCATCACCACTTAGTTTATTGCTACTTAACAGAACCTCATAGGAAACTAGAATGGTTCAAAGATTAAATTAAATTCTCCCAGGAAAAAGGCATATTGAAACAGGATTTTAAAGAAATGAAATTGTGGGTTATGGAAATAAGTCAGCAGGGAAATATGTGCTCCAATATAAAAGAATATTATGGGGAAATACCGTGTTCTATGACTATATGATATTTGCAACATAAGTAGACCTTAATTGCATTATAATAACATCTCGAAGGCTAAACTCAGCTCACTGCCATCAAGTTGGTTGATGACTCAGAGCGACCCTGCAGGGCAGGATAAAACTGCCACTGTGGGCACATTCTGAACTCATAAAGGTATATGGAAAAGAGCAGATGGGAATAAATCAAGTGGAAGTGATGAAAGGATGTTTTTGTTTTGTTTTGTTTTTGTTGTTTTATAATGTGGCCAAGTTCTGACTAAAATAGAATGACAGCCTGGCATTCTGTGATATTCACCTTCCAGACAAGATCGCTGAAGACAAGACGGATGCACAAGAATGTGTGAAGAAAGCTGATGGTGCCTGGCTATCCTGTCCGGGATCTTAAAGGCTTATAATTAAACAAGTGGCTATCTATTAGAGAAGCAACAAGCCCACTTGGAAGAAAGACACCAGACTGTGTGATCAAGAGATGTCAATGGGATCAGGTAACAGGATTCAGAAGACCCAAAACAAAACAAAAAAAGCATATTATTGAGGAGGTGTGTCAGAGCAGAGATCCAGAAATCATCTGCAGAAAATGGGACACCCCCTCACAGAAAGGACACAAGGAAGTGATGAATCAGTCAGCAGGCAGTATAGCGCTGATGAAGCACAGAATATTCCTCTGACTAATAGCAAAATATTTTGGCCAAAAAGGGAAGATATAGCAAAAATCAAACACAGATTAGATGAGACTAAGATAAAAATGTAAAATATTTAAAACCATCATTAGCTACAATTACAGCATGTGAGAATATAACAGGGTTATCAAGTTGTGTAAAATGTTCAATTATTTAACATTGAAAAACACGTGCAAAATATTCATAGTAAAAGTATGACAAAATAGAAAGATCTAAAATTTAAACACATATGATGAAACAAAGGATTTTCTTAGCAGAATAGCTGTTTGTGAAACACAATTTTTATTTAATTGAGTCTTTACTAATAATTTTTTAAGAATGCAAGCAAGTATGGGGTCAGACAATGAACTAGGGAAAGGTCCAATAGCTGAAACATAGTTCTGCTGATTCTTTCGCATCAAACTGAATATTTTTCTGTTCAGGTTAATATAAGATAACTCTAAGAATATCTGAGATTGAAATGATATAATGTCTCCATTTTATACTGAGATAGTTATCTAAATTACATTATATTTTACTGGAAATTATAAGAGAAATCCACTTGACTTTCTAACTTCCATGATTAGAATAAAATGTATAGGTATGTAGATTTGAAAATCAATGTTAACCTAGTTCTATACAGTAATGATTTACATAATTAAAGTTAGCATGTAATATACTATTACATAGTAATAGTATAAACAGTCCATATAAGACAAAAGGGATGTTCAACATCTTTCATCAGTAAGATCCATTAAAATGACAAAGCAATTACTGAGTCACCAGAATTACTAGAGATCAATAATACAAAATGTAAGTAAGGCAATTTAAAATTGTGTACAATGCCAATGTTAGTATAATATGGCACAACAGATAGTTTAATAAGAAAATTAAACAAAATTATCTATCATTAAAAAAACCCATTTTAAGTTTTAAGTTTAAAATATTGAAACCATGCCTTTATAAAAAAAATTGCACAAAAAAGTTAAGGGAAATGTTAAAGTATGTATTTTTGATGCAGAAATCAAAGAAAATTCAAGTATTAATTAAAATGAAAAAAATAAATTGTGCTGTGCTCATCAAATGAACAACTTTTTGATGATTCCAATTAAATAAAATGATGTGTACTGAGGTATGTTACAACACATATGTATCTCATTAAGATTTTGTGAAGTAAATAAAGATCAGATTCAGTCTATATAAAATTAGTACAGAAAAACAGATTTTGAGGCTAGGGTGAGTTATGGTCAATTAATGCAGCCCTTGTAGGCCTGGTTCCTCTTTTGATAGATACATTTTGGTTCTGGAGTTTATATGCTGGTGGCTACGGTGCCATTTTTAGGGACACTCGCTTTTTACTCTGCTGATGGACAGTGGTGGGTGAGCTTGAGACCTGACCTTGATGGAGGGTGCAGGCTGAGTCACATCTTTGTTTCCATGTAGGCATCTCTAAGACTCCATTTAGTATTGAGTATGAACCAGACCATGCTGTTTGTTTCCTTGATGACATTCTTAAGACCTCACCTTAGTACAAGGTGTGAACCAGACCCCAACCAGGTTGTCAGTCTGAGTTTTTCTTGGCTCTATAATGATGCTGGCATCATGCAGTTGTACATGCATTGACTTGTCTGGAAACCACACCTCTATCTCCTGACTGAACTTGGGTCGAGACAAGAAGTCTTGCTGTGGCTTTTGGACATTTTTGGCTTCGGGCCCTGAACCCTGCCTTTAGCTCGCCTCTGCCTGACCCTTAGATTTTGGTCTAAACAGTATCCTCCTCCATATCCTCCTCAAAATTTCTGTGAGTTTCTGTGAATTGCAAACCCCAGGTGTATGAGAGAAGATAAATTCAAGAGGGAAGCAGGGTACAAGGAGGTACAAGGAGTTGGATATTTGGGACATCTTCACTCTCCTCCTCCTTGAGGTTCCTTCACTCCCACTGGCACTCCAGTCAATTTCTCTCACAGCAACCTTCTAGGACAGGATGGAACTACCCTTCGAGTTTGCCCGAGTACATCTCCACCCCCACCTTCCACCCCACCCTTCGGAGCCCCTGGCTTTCCGCACTTGGATCACATCCTGCAGAGTCTGGACACGGCATTGAGGTTGGATCCCACTGCGTGCGGAGGGCAAACCCTGGCTCCAGCCACCTGGCACGACTGGGGACGATAGCAGAAGGACTAGCACAGGGCATCAAAGTTATCCTGGCCAGTTATCAAAGCCCAGGCCGGTTCCCGGTTCAGGTCCAGGCTATCTCGGCAAGCCCATGGCCGGGACACTGCACCCGAAGTGGAGGCACGGAGCTCCATAGTGTCACGCAGTTGGTCAGTCGAAGCCCTCCGGCGGAGCCTGGACTCCCGCCTGTGATGCCAGGTGGGGACCAGGTGCGCTGGGCTCCTGGCACCGGCGCTCCGGGCCAGAGTAAATGTTTTTGCACTAAAAGGCCTTGCCTTTTTCTCTTAGGGCTAGTCTGCTATTGATTCTTACAGAAGACATTATTATCACGGAATACATGATAGATGAATGATGCGTTTCAAAAGAGATTTGCATTTGATAGAAAAAGAATCAAATGGACACCCTAGAAGTAAAGGAATACAAAATCTAACAATAAGAACTAAGTGAATGTGTTAACCCTTAATTACATAAAAGTAAGAACTAAGCAAATGTGCTAAACCCTTAACATTATAAATAATGATAATAGTAATAAAGGACACACATTTTCATCTGTGTTAAGCATAAGCATTTGGGAAAAGGAAGAATAAAGATATTGTTATGTTGGTGAATTTGAAAAAAATTATTATCAATGCAATCCAATAATGTTTTAATGCATCAAAATAATTTCAGAAGGAAAATATCTGAGAACAGTCATGAAGAAGGTGAGAAAAGAGTGATATTATTTCAGGACAGGTCTCGTCATAACTGGACAATAGTAACATATACATTTATGATAGATGATATTATGCAAAAGATGAGGAAAATTGGTAAAATTAAAGTAACATATTAATAAAATATAAAAATGATGCTAATTGGAAAGCTTAATTATCGGTGTTTCATAAAAATGAGAAGAGGGTATGAAGAGCTATAACCTATAGTGCAAGTAGAAAACAAATAATGAGATGGAAGATAAAAAACTGCTTCATAAATGACTACTTTAAATGCAAATTGTAAGTACAATTCCACCTAAAATATAGGACTGCTCAGTGGTTTAAAAATATGTAAATTTGTTTGCATGCTATTTACAGAGTACATAATTTAAATACATTTGCTTAAAATTGGATGCAAAAAAAGATACATAAAATAGATTATGTAAACACTAAAATAATCTGGGAAATCTTCATTAATATGAAAGAAATATAGTTTAATGCTAGAAGTTTTACTAGCTGTAAAATTATATTCTTTAACAATGAAAGTTTTAATCAATAGACACTACAACTACCTTAAATTTGTTTGCATTGAAACTATACTTTAAACATTGAGAAATAGAATAAATAAAGCCATGGTCATAATTTAGATTTTAAAATAATTCTGGGAACTGCTATAAAATTCATAAAATATTACATATTTTCACAGCTATATGGTGCCAGTTGATAAGGAAACAAAAATTGAAAATACACATCTAATTAAGAATTATGCATTATACCAAATGCTTATTAGAATGCATTTTGCTTTCATCATTTTCAAAACATTCTCCTTCTACTTAGTCCCCCAGCATCATCTCCCCATATTTACCCTCCCTCCACACACCCCTCCACCATGATATTAGGGGCCTAAGTAGAAGAAGAATGTTTTAAGAATTATGATAGCAACAAATGTGCAAATGTGGACTGCATACAATTAATGTATGACTTGATCATGATAAGAGTTGTATGAGCCCCTAATAAAGTAATTTATTAAAAATGAAATAAAATAAAAAATGAAGGAGGTGCTGTCAGCCATGCAAATAGATGAGTTTGCAGAATGTCTCCAAGAATGGAATCACTAATTTAAGAAATGTATTAAGTCTAATGGAGAGTACTTTGAAGGTGTTAAGGTTATTTTGTAAAATAAAAATATAAATACATAGCTTTGAAAAAAAACAGTGAATTGGGTCAGGTGTATCAAAATGATATCTATGGGCTGTTTTTTTTAAAAATCATTTTATTGGGGACTCATACATCTCTTATCACGATCCATAAATACATCAATTGCATGCAGACCATATTTGCACATTTGCTGCCATCATCATTCTGGAAGATCCTCCTTCTACGTAGGCCCTTGGTATCAGCTGCTGTATTTGCCCTCCTCTCCCACTTCCTTTCCCTCATGAACCCTTAATATTTTACAAATTACCATTATTTTGTTTAAATATTTTAAGAGGTTTTTGCAACACATATGGCTCATACAACACATGTTTTGATTTCTTGACTACTGCCTTCATGAGTATTAATAATTGACCCAGATAGATTATCTTTGCTAAATTCACTATCGACTCTCTTTATCATGGTGTTGCTTATTGGTCCACAATATGTGTGTGTATATATATATATATATATATACACACACACACATATATATATATATATACACACACACATGCATGCATCATGTTGAAGGCTTCAGTCTTTGAACTTGATCAATAAAGTGCACCAAGTCTTGTAAAGTCTTATTCAGCAAGCATGGTTGTTTAATCTGCATATTACAGGCTTTTAAAGAATCTTCCTTCATTTATGATGCCATATTTAGCTTCATATAGGACAACTACACAGATTATTAGTGCAGTATACAGATTAAATAATTATAGTGAAACGACACAACATTGACACATTCTTTTAAAAAAAATTTAAGTCCTGAAATCTATGTTTGTTCTCTTTGCTTGATTTCCCCTTGGTCTATTTCTGTGCTTCATATGAGCAGAATTAAATGTTCTAGATTTCCCAGTCTTTGTACTGTCATCAATAATTTGTTATGGTATGCAAAATTAAGCATAGTTGGTAAACCACAGGGAAAGAGTCATCAGGCTTTATCCGCTTTCGACTAATCTGCTTTTGTTTCATGGCATATTCTGAGTTCACTTTGAATTTCTGGCCATTGCCTGTTGGTGTTTAGCTGGAGTCATTTCCAATTTCCTCCAGTAAATGTTTGTATTATGTTAATATATTCAATTTCTATGTTCTTGTTTTCGAAGCATATAAAGTACATTATAATGTATAACATATCTAGTACCTGTCTGGCACTTTGTTGTACCAGAGTAGCTTATGTGCTGCAATGATACTGGAAGCTATGTCACTGGTATTCCGAATGCCAGCAGAGTCAACCACAGTGAACTGTTTTCAACTGAGCACCAGACTAGGAACAGCTTATAAACAAGGAATCAGCTGCTGTCTTCAAAGAAAGCAACCTGATGCATAGTATGGAAACATCGTCAAAGACTGAAGTCATACTGAACAGAAGTAGAATATTGTTGAAAATAGTGCGAGTTGATGCACCCCGCAAGTGAAAAGGCATTTGAAATATGACTGAGATATAGCTGCTTTCTCAGATTAGAGGAGATCAAGGTGAACTGATGGAATAAAGATTTTGGGAGTGACTTCTTTGTGGTCTTCATTTGCTATGAGACACAACTTAAAGGGGAAAGAAATAGCTGCAAGAAAATTACTATCAGTTAAAGCTTAAAGTGCATGAAGTATGAATCTAGGAAAATTGGAAGTCAAAATTAAATACAACTTATAAAAATCAATATCTTAGTTGTTAGTGAGCTAAAATAGACTGGTATTAGTTATTTTGCATCAAACATTCTAAGGATTTACTATGTCAGAAATGAAACAATTAAGAGAAATGAATCACACTCATTATCACAAAGGACATCTCAGGATCTATCTTAAGTACAATGCTATTTATGATATGTTCATATCTTCCTGTCTTCAAAGAGACCCAATTTATATGACTATTCAAATGTAAGCCCCAGTTACAAAAGTTATCCTCTTGAACCTGAAATTTTTCAAATATGCAATCAAGACGAATTGATCATTATTATGGATTAGAATGTAAAATTTGGAAACAAAAAGGAGGAAACAGGGAAAACATGGTCTTGATGATATAAATGAAACTGGAGGTCACATGATAAAATTTGATAAGACCAAACAGGCAAAGAACATCTTCATAACAAATACTTTTTTCAACAATACAAAAGACAACTCTACTCATGACCCTCTGCAGATGGAATACACCAAATTCAAATAACTACACCCATGGGAAGAGACCACGAGAAGGTCATTATCTGCAACTAGAACCAGATTGAATGTGGAACAGACAATAAAGCAACTTTGCCCCTATCCCAGCTAAATTTTGAGAATGTTTAAGAGCATAATGATGCATTGATAATATTTCCTATTGCCTCATATACATTGAAAAAGGAATTAAAAATAGCATGGATTGCCAAAAGCACAAGAAAAACAGCTGACTAGAGGCTCCTTAGAGTCAAGGATGGTAAAACCTCATCTTTTAATTTTTTTGGCATTACTGCCCTCTGCTGTTCATGAGAACTACCCAGCCTCGCTCATGGACAGCCACACTGGATTTGAACCGCCAAGCCCATGAGCCACAGTCCCGCACTCAACTACTACGCTACTGGGGCTCAGCCTCTGAAACCTCATCTTACATACTTTGAACATATTGTCATGAGAGACCAGTCGCAGAAGAAGGGCATTAAGCTTGACAAAGTGGAAAAACAGCAAAAGAAGAGGAAGATAGTGAAATGATAGTGTGGCTGCAACAATGGACTCAGGTAAGGAACATTGATAAGATGGTGCAGGACCAGGTAGTGCTTTGTTCTGTTGTGCATCGTTTCACTTTGGGTCAGAACCAATTCAAAACAACTCAATGGAACACAAAAAAAGCATAATTGATTGCAAATTTCAAGAAGAATAAGTATCATCCAAGGACCTAACAAACTATAATCCCAAAGAAAGAGTCAACATGTTTCTGATTTTTTAATAAATCATTTTATTGGGGGCTCATACATCTCCCATCATGATCAATACATACATCAATTGTATGCAACCACAATTGCACACAGGTTGCCATCATCACCCCCAAAACATCATCCCTCCACTTAGGTCCCCAGTACCCACTCCCCATATTTCCCTTCCCTCCCCACTACCCTTCCCCCATGAACCTTTAGAAATTTACACATTGTTTTTACTTTTTCATATCGTACATTATCCGATGTATCCCTTCATTCATTTTCTCACTGTTCATACTCCAAAGAGGTCATATGTAGGTCCCTGAAATTGATTTCCCCTTCCACTCCACCTTCCCTCCACCTTCCCGGTATCACTATACCTGCCACTGGTCCTGAGATGGATCATCAGTCATGAAGTCCCCAAGTTTCTAGCTCCAATGTGCATCCCCTGGTCTAGCTGGATTTGAAAGGTAGAATTGGGATCAGAATAGTGGGTGGAAGGAAACATTGGAGAACAAGAGGAAAGTTGCATACCTCAATGTTGCCACAGTGTACCTTGACTGGCTACTCTCCTCCCTGTAACCCCTCTGGCAGGAGTTGTTGCTTCACTTATTGATGGGTTTTGGATCCTGTGGCAGTTATGTGCTTATGTTAATTTTATGATTGAAATGTAGGGGTGGACTCTAGCCTGCTAATCTGGAGACAGCCATTGAGTAGCCAATGAGGCCTCTATGTGGGCATGGCTTTCTCCTGAGACTTCTGGGAAATCTCACGATAGTTCCCTCGTGAAGATGAGAAGATATGTTCCCCAGCTATTGTGAGTTAGTCTCAGAGATGAGGAATCACAGAAAAGACAAGCTGGCAGCGTCCGAGAAGCTGGAAAAGCCAGTGGAGAGACCACACAGCCTTGCCCTGATGGAGCTGGGTCTCTGAAGCTGGAGCAGCAGGCTGTTGAGGGACCCTGAGCCCTGGAAGTGAGGAGCCATGGGGAGACCCCTGCCAGCGCTGGAATTCTGCACCCACTGACCTGTGACTTCATGAGTCGGAAAGAGACTTTATAGACTGGATTTCGGGCATATGGTTTAATATCAGACTGGTTAATATTGAACTGGACTGGGCTCAATGTACTGTTCCTCTTGTATATAAACCTTTTCCTTATACCTATTTGCGTGTCTATGAAATTTGTTCTTCTAGTCTACCCAGACTAACACAGATCCCCTCTCAACAGTTCCCCTCATTTATAATGATACAATTTTTAATTCTTTGATGCCTGACACTGTATCCCTTTGACACCTCATAGTCACACAGGCCGGTGTGCTTCTTTCATGTGGGCTTTGTTGCTTCTGAGCTAGATAGCTGCTTGTCTACTTTCAAGCTTTTAAGACCCCAGACACTGTATCTTTTGATAGCCAGGCACCATCAGCTTTCTTCACCATCTTTGCTATGCACACATTTGTTTTCAGTGATCGTGTCAGGAAGGTAGGTATCATGGAATGCCACTTTAATAAAACAAAGTGTTTTTGCACTGAGGAACTACTAGAGGTCCAATGCCCATCTGCTGTCCTAATACTAGCCTTATAAGTATATGAACGTTTATCTATTTCCCCATTGTCCTATATAAATATATTCACCTATGTATATGCCTATATGTAGACTTCTATAACGCTCTTTACTCCCAGTTCTTTCCTCTATTTCCTTTTACTTTCCTGTTGTCTCACTATCATGTTCAGCCTCTATTGGATTTTCAGTAATTCTCTTGGTTACATTACTCTTGATCAATCTTTATCAGTCTCTCACACCCACCTTGTCACTGATTTTGAATCTCTTGAATTTCCTTGTCCCTGGACTAGTCAACACCACTGCTTTTCCCCCTCCTCCCTGTCTCCCATGTTCCCACCACATCCTGAACCCTCAGTTATTTTCACCTCCAGATTATTCATCCAGCCAATTGTATCTAGATACACCTGCAGATACAACAATATGTACAAAAAACACAGACATGTTAAGATGAAGGAACCAAAAATGATAATAACAGGGAAACCCCAATATCATATATATGTATATATATATGTAAAAATAGTAACAACAAAATAAAAACCTGTAAATAGTTCAGGGCCTGTTTCTTGATCTCCAGGAGTGTCTCCCAGTTGTGTCAGATGGGGTGACACACTGTGACTCCAAAGCATATCCTTGGCACTCCATCTGAAACTCCATGCTCTGTTGCACACCCTCATGTTTTTTATTTTACCAACAAGAGTTGAGTCACATCAGATGAAAGTATGACTTCGTGATTATCTTTATTTGAAGTTCCAAGTGTTTTCTACAAATATATGTGTGGATGCCAGTTGCCTAGTGTTAGAGCAGCATGGTCCATTTTATATGTTGCCAAGGTTAAGTATTTTGCAGATGTGATTAAAATCCATATTCAGCTTACTTTAGTAGAAAATGATAGTGATATATAATCTGCTTGGTATTTAATAAGTAAAAAAAATTTGCTTTAGCAGGAGGAAAAGGAAGATGTGAAGAGGGAGGCAAATAGGAGAAAAAGTATTGTCATTGGAGTGTAGGATCAGTCTGCGCACCATGTTCTGGCCCATCCTTCCTGTGATGTCCAATATATTTTGGACTTGTCTAGATAAAACTCAAATTTTTAAAACCAATTTCTCTCTCTTTCCTTTTCTCTCTCATATATATATATATATATATATATGTGTGTGTGTGTGTGTGTGTGTGTGTAAAACTGGCAGTTAGCATAATGGTATAGTGTTTCCCCTTGGATATATTTACTGAAAAGAAGCAAAAGCAGGGACCTTCTGAGCTACCATTAATGCCCTTTTAGTTATATTGTTATAATTTATCTTGTTAAAGTTCAATGTGTATCATATTGTTTTACTATGAGCCTAAGACCACTTCCAAGTATGTATTTTTCTATACAAAATTATTTTTTAAAAGAACTTGGATTATGATAATCCAAGAATTTACAGGATGGGTTCAGTGGAACTGAGATTTAATTTCTCAGTAGGATATAGTGCATATATACTAAAACTTTAGCTGTTTCAATGAGGCTTATGCTGAGATTGGAAATAATCAAATGCTAAAGTCAACTACTAATACAAGAGAAACAGAAACAGAAAAAGAAAGGAAATCAATAAATAGAGCAAATTCCCTTTTACCTGCCTCCCATATTCCAAAGTTTCTTTCCTGTATATTTTCAGACTGCACTATGGTACAGCTAAAGAAACAGCTAAATTTCAGTATATAAGTCCCAGCCTCAGGATTGCAGTACAGTAAAAAAGGCTATTTAGAGCTGAGAGACAATGATTTAAAAAATATCACACAAGTTCATGGATCTATTGTGAACATATGATGAAACCATGCTTTCAAAAATATACCTAGTGTTGGAAATTGTTTTGTACATACGCAAAACATATTCATTATTTTTCATAATGTTATAAATCGGACCTAAGAATCATCAGTTGCAACTTGGGCTAAAACTGGCAAACAGGCAAAGAACATCAAATTCAGTGTGCAAATACTTACTTGGTCCCCTAATTTTTTAATAAAAGGATGATCCAAACAGAAAACCATAAGGAATCCATGGAACCACCAACTACCAATATAGGAAGGAGATAAATTGAAGTATGAAATCTATTCCCTGATGGGGTACTTTAAAATACAAATCTACAACTCTAGGAAATGTAACTTTTGCCTTCATGAATCGTCAGAAAAGGTATTCTGATACAACAAATCTATCTTTGATCATTGGCTTTTAAAGTACTTGTATTCTGTTTGAAAGACAAGGTTGATGAAAGATTCTGCTGCTTTCCATAGTGAAGATTGAGGCAGTCACGTACTGTGGTGGCAATTTGACTATGAGTGTAAAGGTGGAGTGTAGCCTGTCAACCTGGAGATAGCCAATGAGACCTCTGTGTGGGCAAGGCTTTCTCTGAGAAGTCTGGGAAATCTCGCTGTATTTCCCATTGGAAATGAAAGTCTATAGATTCAGTTCCTTGGAGACGCACAATTAACAAGATGAGATGACAGCTTGCAGATCGATCCTGATTCCTGGAGAGTGGAGGAACCAGAAGAGAAGCCACATGGATTTACTCTGTTGGAACCAAACCTCTGGGGCTGGAGAAGCCACTGACGATTCTTAGGTCCGGTTTATAACATTATGAAAAATAATGAATATATTTTGCATATGTACAAAACAATTTCTAACACTGGGTACATTTTTGAAAGCATGGTTTCATCATATGTTCACAATAAATCCATGAACTGGTGTGATATTATTTAAATAAATAAATAAATAATTTAATAAATAATTTAAATAAATAAATAAAGAGTCAAATCTGACTCTTGCCAGTGCTGAACTGCTTCTCCAACCAATAGATACTGCTGGTGGACCCTGACAAAGAGAACCTGGGGAGATCCCTGCCAGTGCCGGAATGCTTCCACCGTTACTGGATACACAAAACTCTGCATCCACTGGCCTGTGATGGTCCTAGTTCCTTTGCACGTGTTTCATGAGTCAAAGGAGACTTTATAGATTGGTATCATACATATGGCCTAATATCGGACTTATGACCTTGGACTGGATTCACTTAGGATGTATTCTCAATGCTCCATTCCTTTTGCATATACACCTTTCCCATATATCCATATGCATGTTTATGAATTTGTTTTTATAGTCTCCCCAGACTAACACAAAGATTGTCACAATAATACCATATTTTGAGTAAAGTGAAGGCCAATGTGTCAGTCAATATAAGTGAGTTTGCTGTTGTACCAATCCCCAAATCTCATGATTTCAACAAAGGAAGCTTATTTTTTTTACTCATATTGCATATAACATCATTCATAGGTCATATACAAGTCTTCTACAATCTTTTAAAATGTGTAAAAGAAAACAACTTGTAACTAAAATGAGAGTGAACCCCTATCTTGAATAGCCTGACAAATACCTGAAAAGAGAACATCATTATTAAAACTTTAGCTAGGAAGTGGTATAAATGAGTTTCATTCATATTTTATAGGACAAAGTATCCCATATGGCTAAATTGGGTATGAGCAGAGAAGAAAATCATGACTGGCCAAAATAGGCTGTCAGTGAATGTTTGAAGAGTGTAAGTATCTGCCATATTTACTGTATAATAACCAAAAGGTACTTTGAAATTTACAACTAATGTAGGGGGTCAAATCTGATATAAATTGCAGTCATTAAGAATCTGGTCCAAATTCCACAGGTGCATTACACAGCCAAAAGTAATTATTTTACAAAAACAGCCAAATCTATCTGTCCAAGAGATTGTCCAAGAGACATTATGGCGTTAAGAACTCAGAAAAAAAATGAAATGGATGAATTTTAACTATGGGCTGAATGGAAAAAATCTTTTAAAGAAAACACGAAATTAATTTTTTAAGTAAACTATTTTAAAAATAACTCAAAACCCTCTCCCTGCCACTGAGTGGATTCTAGCTGGTGACCCTGTTTGTTGGGGCACAGTGGAACAGTGCTGGAAATTTCCAATACCAGAACCCTCTGAGGGTTGGAAGCCTCATTGTTCTCATGAAATAAGAACTGGATATAAAAATATCAGGGAAAAAAAAGGATGTGTTCTTTTATATATAAAGTAAGAAAAAGAGTAAGAGATCTTGATAAATTATTTCATATATGTATGTATGTATATATATGTATATATACATGTGTGTATGTATATATGTGTGTGTATATGTATACCTGTTGTAGTATTCCAGAAAACCTCACAGGACAGAAGTAAAATTGGCTGCAGTTTAGGGCTGGGATTCCTTCACCCATACTTACACACCCAATAGTCAGGAAAAACTGGACATTTCAGCAACACAATAACGAAAAAAAATATTGTTTCCAATATTCAGTAGAAATGACAGATGTAGGATAATGTTGTTGGTTGCAGAAACTTATGTTCCTCTCCTGAAACTTAAACCCCAGACAACAAAATAAAAATGCCAGCAAAACACCAGCTGTGGCTGAAAGACATCATGATATAATGAATTCTTGGGCTCCCACTCACTTTGTAGCTTTACATTATAAAAGTAGAATTATAATCACAAAATATTTTGTAGAACTTGCTCTCAAAAGAGACTAGCAATGACACTAGCCAATTTTTATAGTATTTCATACATACATGAAATAGCAAATTGTAACAGAAATAGCTATAGTAATAGCAATAGAGATGATAGTCTCTGCAATTGAAGCAGAAAACTGCAAGTAAAACTTGAACTTTGACAAATTGAGCCAGGGAAATTGAGAATTCTTTTCAATAATGATATTATTCCTTAGGAAGCAATCAGAATGAATGAACTGGCATGGTATCCAAACTTGGAAAAGACTGATTGTAGGAAAATAAAAAGAGAGAAAGGTAAAATATATCAAAATTAAAGGTCTGGTTAAACCTAAATATACTTTCATCAAATATATTCCTTGAACAATTAATATGTTAAGTGTATCAAAATTGCGCACTTTGTCTTTTTCCTTGAGAAATTCTGATTCCTTGTTTAAAGCTTTTGTTTTATACTTCTGTATACTTTATTGTTATCTTGCAATGTGTACAGATTCTTAGTATCCTAGGGATATGTCCTTCCCCCCCATTAATTTTTTTGTATTGATTCATGAAAAATGTTCATAATTTGTTTTTAATTTTAACAGAAATAATACCAATTATCCACTATGCGTTTTCACATGAAATACATGGGTATATGTATATATATATATATATATGTACATTGAAATGGACATAATTCACTGACTTAAAAACTGCATGATATATTATAAAGGTGCCATAATATAGCCAACATTTCTGTTATGGGAACCTTGCTAAGCCTTCAAATGGATTTTAACTAATTTCATTCAATAAAAGTATATGTTTTTTCCCTCAGATAAATCTGATTTTTATTTTGATAAATTGCTTTTAAGAATTTCATTGTTTTAAATACCATATTATGCAATTTTTTCCTAACCAGTGATGATTTATATGGGAAAAAATTGATTATGAAATAGAACTACTCCATAGAGTTTAGTCACCAAAGTATATTCAATAATAATAATGTTAACAAGTTTCATATCTTGATCTTGAAATGTAAAATAATATCTTTAGGAGTTTTCATATTAGGAAGAAGCTTATAAATGGAATTTAAATATTCAGCTATATTTTCAAAAATTACTAATAAATATTTTTTCATTTAAATTGAAATACAAGTATGGAAATATATTTATGTCATAAATTTGTTGATGTTATAAAGTTATAAACATCCATGTTAATTTAATAAATATTAAATTCTATCAGATGATTTTTTTATCATTTAGTATAAAGGTAAATATTATTTTTTGCTTTGGTATAATATAATAGTACTTATAGTATTACTTGTTATTGGAATATTTTCTATTCTGCAGATTGGCCTTATTTTTATTATGGTATTTGAGGAGAAATTGATCAGAAATAAAATCTATCCAACAATGCCATCAAGTCTATGCTGACTCTCAATGACCATAAATACTATTTCAGAGGTAAAAATCTACAGCAGAGCCACTGGCGGTTTTGAACACTGCACATTCAGCTAGCCATCTAATACTTTCCCACGAGTGTCATCAGGGCTCTAATTGCAGTATATTCTCATGTAGACATGGTTTGATACTTTGGGAGAGAGACTTGACTTTCTATTCCCATAAAGAATTAAAGTCTTGGAAATGCACAGGGTTAGTTCTATTCTATTCAATAGGATTGCTCAGAATTGACTGGGTAGCAGTTTCTTTTTGGAAATACTTTAATTGTAAAAATGTTTCACTTTAAATTTTATCTCAATTATCAATTGAAATAGATTTGAATAATCATAACATATTGGTTTATTGGTCTTACTACATGAAATAATGCATACTAAACAGCACAATCCAAATTTTTATATAAATTAACTCCATCTATGTTTCAAATATTTGGAGGTATTAAGGTAATGGTAGAACTTAGTTTTTCCCGAGAGAGTAAGAAAATGGGAAAACTGGAAACATTTGAAACTATATTACAGTGATTGCAGTGATTTTGTGGAGTCTCAGTTCTTTCAAACTATTACAGATATGTGTTTAGTAATGGGATTTTTATCTCTGTTGAAAACTAAAAGAGAGTGGTATGAACTTCATATGTTACTGCAAAAGCCAGCTCTCTGACTGCCACCAAAATGCAGTCAAGGAGAAGACCTTTTTATTTGATAGATCAACAAAGCAAAGGTGGATGAGGATCAGCTCTTCTGATTGTGTCCCAAACAAAAAAAGAAGGGGAACTTTTTAGATTAAGAAAAATGGGCAATGTTTGGGAAAGGGACGTTAGCAATCTTGTGATTAAGATATTGAGTCTTGGTGAATACACTTCACATAATTTTCCCTATGTGTCCTTTGTGTGCTGGCAGTTGCTACTCATATTTTGAAAGGTAACATGAAAATGGGTAATTTTATCTTGCTGTTGTCTGGGACTCAAAATAACAAGTTTTAGTATGGTTACTCTTTTATAAGCATGCCTTTCCTCTGCCTTAAAGTCAAAAGTTATTCATTTGTTTTACTCCCATGGCTAAGGAGACTAAAATAAATAAGATTAAAATCATAAAAGTCTTAATAACTCTTAATTCACTATTAACTCATTTTGCTATAAATATATTTAACATGAACTTTCACTTAAATACTTTCAATAAGAATGATGTTATCTCTTCTCTGTAAGAGGAATATAGAAAGGCAAATTAAGCAATCATAGAATAAACAATAAGCACAAGCAAAATATATGAACCTCAGCAGTTTATTAAAGCCTGTTGTGCTTACACATAGACTTTTGAGAATGAAAAGCTGCAACATACTTCTGGACAATCTAAGGGCAAAGAAAACCCAAATTCACTGATATTAATTATGTAAAATAAAAAGCAAAATGAAATACACATGAAGGAAAGAAGAAAGTGTTATATTAATACTCTCATAGATGTTGTGTCATTTATGCTTATAACAAATATTCATTAAAAACCAATGACTGCTTTAGCAAACTAGAAATTAAATATAACTATTTATTTTTATTAAAACTAGAGACAGGTAAAACAGAGGAAAAGTAAATTGACTAGAAATACCTTTAAATGTTAGAGAAACTCACCAACAAAGAAAAAACATAATGACTATATGAATAGCAGAAAATTTAGGGCTAAAATTATCAAATTGGGAATAAAATTATATAATTATAAAAGGTATAATTTGTTAAAAATTGCAAGATGCTCATAATTTTTTATATAACACTATAACAGCAACATTAAAAAAAGAAAATATTCCTTGAACTACAGTGAAAATGTAATAACATAGCTGCAGATGGGGATTTATCAAATATCACTTTCAAAATTTGATAAAGCTAGTTAGTAAATAAATTGATACAGTCAAGATATTAGTAACAAAATCTGCCTTTGATTTCTAAATTCCCTTCCCCACCTTTTTGTATATGTAGGAAATAATTCCACCATGATGATCCTTAGAAGATGTTAATTCCATACTATATAATACTTTAACAATCACGAACTCATACCACTTTACCCCTAGGGAATAAGAGTGAATTAAATTTTTCATTCACACAATCCACTGAAATATTTTTAAAGTGATATTTGCTGTTACATATTAAAGTTTTATGTTTTTTTTTAGGTACAGGGTACATATGTTTTAGCAGCATGTGTCATTCATTAACACTCCTCAGCATATATTGAATGCTTTCTCTTTTATTGAATTATTAAATTAGAAATAAAATTATATAATTATATAAGGTATAATTTGTTGAAACTTATTAATACTGGGGCTGAGCCCCGGTGGCATAGTGGTTGTGCATGGGACTGCGGCCCACTGGGACGGAGGTTCAATTCCACCAGTGGGGCTGGGCCTCCTACTCCCACCACCGGAGAGCAGTGATGCCCCCCTCCCCCCAAAAAAACTTATTAATACTGATTTATTTAATGGCCTTATCATAGGAACACTCCTTAAAATATTGCCTTAAAATAATTATATGATATGCTCTATGATTTCCTAATTTTCCTGAAAATAGTGGGTTTGTTCTTAATTGTTTATTTGCTTTTTTAAAACAATATTACTTTTTATGATATAGCTGATATGTTACAGGTTTTTTTAATTTTTACAAACCTGTGGAGTTATTGTTACTATCTTATAGCTTTCATCATAGATGAAAGTCTAGCTATTTGACATAGTTGTCATAATGTAATGGGATAATTCTCTTTTTTTCTCAAGCTAGATGTTTATAGTGTCAGTTCCTCCTCTTTAGAAACTGAAAATTTAACCTGAATAAAGCAAAGTATTTTGTGGATTTGTTTGTTTGTTTTAGTACTAGATCCCTTGATCTAAGATGTTCCAAACACAGGAAACTAAATCCATTAGGACTTCTCTGTTTCTGGTTCTTCCTTCTTGCTATTAGTATGTCTGAATCTCTCTTCACCGTTTCACTCCTTTTATCTCTGTAAAATAAAAGTGAATCCAGGCTACACCCAATCAATCAGAGGATTATGAGGGTGGGGAGGAGGGGCAGAAAGAGCCAATACCAAGGGCTCAATAGAAAGTAAATTCCTTGGAAAGACTGAGGGAAACATATGGGCAAACACACCTGATCCAATTGACGTATGGATTGTGATAAGAGTTGTTTTTTTGAAGCCCCAATAAAATGATTTTAAAAAGTAAAAAAAAAAAAAAAAAACTCAGCTCAATGAGCAATCACTCTAAAACACAACAGTTAAAATCCTTCAAAACTTGATTCCTCTTCATGACCTGTATGTACAAGCAGAGCTACAGCTTTAGCTCCTGTAAAGTAGTCAGCATAGACATTGTCATCAGGATTGATGCAGACATCACCATCACTGCTGTCTTTCTTACACAAAGCACTGTTTTCACTGCCAACCCTAGCATTACTATTGCAACAGTTCTTAAAGGCACGTTGCACCATATCCTCTGTAATCTTTGCCCACGCATCATGAACCAACTTTGCAATCACTTCTGTGTCTTTGATCAGATTTCCAACTTTTTCCAGTTGGGCTTGACCAGATGACATCCATTCATGAAACATCTTCCACATGTGGTCTTTGAAAGTTATTTAAACCCACATCTAGTGGCTGCAAAACAGATGTAAGCCCACCTGGCATAATGGCCAAAGTAACTTGAGAAGACTTTGCCAATTTTTTTATGCCATCAGATGTGTGGACTCTGAACATAGTATCTCAAACTAGCGATGATGTTTTGTTTGTTTTTTTCTTTCAGGCTGCTCCTGGTCATCCTTTCTGAATTTCTTCCAGCCATTTTATTGTTCTATCTTCATTCATCCAGCCTTTAATAGATGTGTTCACTGTAATTCATGGTGGGAATATGAACTTTTTCGGCAAAGTCTTTCTTTTAAAAATAATGATAGGCTGAGCCCCCGTGGCGTAGTGGTTGAGTACAGTACTGTGACCCACAAGGTTGCGGTTCCTACCCAGCAGCAGTTCTCCAGGAGCAAGACTGGGACTTCTACTCCCACCATGGGACAGTGATGTCCACAAAAACAAAAACAAAAATAATAAGTCACAGCTCAGTTCCAGTAGCCAAAAATGACAGGATGACTGTGAAATGTTTCTGATTTTATTTTCGTTTTTCATTTATTATGGTTCTAAATCAAATTATTTTGTCTCCCAAACTTGTCACAGTTCTCTTGTTGGAAAACCAAAGGTCATAGGTGTTCATCCATATTCCTAATATTTCCCAGGTCATCGTTATGGATCTTTTTTTGTTTTATGCTGAGTGAATGTAATGACGTCACTTTTTCATCAAGATTTTTGCATAACATTTGTAAAATCTTTGTTCGTTGCTATAAACAAGAACAAATCTATTCATGATGTGGGCATACCATCCTTCTGACACAACAAAATTTTAAATGTCTGGTGCTCTTAATTTGATGTCTTTAGCCACTTGAAGGGCACATAAGCAAATTCTCATGTGTGTTACACAGTAACCATTTTGACAAAACTCCATAATCCATTTATGCAATTCAATCTCTAGGGTCCCATATGAAGTCATTAAACCATGTCAAGCTTTTTTGCCTTTGGAATCTTTTCCAGGTCAGCTTTGCTTTTCCACCACTCTCTCACTTGTTTTCCATCAACACAAAATTCCCTACTTGTGATACTGCTTATGGCTTTTTTCTGCTCTTGACACAACCTTAAGTTTGAAACCAGATTTGTATGACTTGCATTTTTGTTTCATCCAGGAGGAGAAGTATTGGGATTCATTTCTAACAGAATTTGAAAAAAGAAAACAAAGACTGGTAGTTACCAATCTGGTAGCAATTTAAGAATTAAGAGTATAAGAGTGGAGTCTAGTCTGTCAATCTGGAGATAGCCAATGAAACCTCCATGTGGGTGTGAACTTCTGAAAATTCTGGGAAATCCAGTCTTCCTTCTCAGAGGCAGAAGATACTATGTGTCTCAGATTGCTCTCTTGGAGATGCTCTACTGACAAGTCACATGTCACTACACTCATAGACTCCATGCCCTGGGAACGGCTTGGAGCCATTTGGAGACCCCTGCCAGCATGGAGATGCTTACACTGGATCCAAAACTTTATACTCGCTGGTTGTGATCATTCTGTTTTGGCATCATTGCATGTGTTTTGTGAGTCTGAAGGAGACTTTATAAATTTTTATCAGTCATATGTACTAATAACTGACTTATGATCTTGGACTGGACTGGCTTGGGATGTTTTCTCAATATACAATTACCCTTAGTTTAAAACTCTGTCTCATATACATATGCATGTTTATGAATTTGTTTCGCTAGTCTACCTTGACTAACACAAAGACTTTGAAAAAGAATGTCATACTATAGCGATTGAATTCTCAAAATATACTATAAGCTCTACTCCAAAAAATAAACTCTAGCTATATCTTGAAAGAGGTAAACTTACAGTAAAAATGGTGGTATCCAAGCAACTATATGCATAAAGACGTAAAATCAATTGGGAATAAAATGGAGCAAGATAGACAGACTTCACCAGAGAAAACAGACACTCCCCAACAGCTTTGTACCCAAAAGACACCATAAGACCCCAAACATGAATGATCACCAAAGAACCTGACAGTAATTCTGGATTTGGAGAGTTTGGCATGATAATATTCCAGAATGTGGTGACATGATTATGTTTGCATAGAGTAATGTGTGCTAGGGCTCATAGTATACATGTTGTGTTTCTGCATGCACTGAATTACTACATATGCTGCTTTACCACATGCACACAACACAACTTGCATAGTGTGAAGCCTAACACAGGCTGATGATATTCTTGGATGTGATGGCATGACACACTGTGTTACTGCATACATAGTATTAAAACATATGTCAATCCATACACATATTGAAACATGTAAGGGAAGTAAAAATGCAACACATGCAGGAAAACAGTGCATACACAATTCAGAGTGACTATTGTAGGCCCTAACACAGGCTACTCTATGCAAGCATAGTCAACACTGAGTCCATATAGGGGTTAATAAGAAAATTAAAAATAAAATATAGCTGGCTAAGTACTGTAAATAAATGTACTGCATATCCAAGGTCAGAGATTTACCAGTGCTTGTATTCATCAATGTCTGGGCAGAGCAAGGTGGTGTGAAAAAGCATGGGTACGACTGCAAATGTCATGTCATTGTTCACAGTCCTGGAGAATCGCAGAAGAAGAGAGAGTGCATGAGACACTCATCTAATAAGGTAGCTGTGCACCCCATGGACTCACACACAAAAGTGGACACTCTCTTGCCCAGCACAGCACAGACAACAAAGAGGCTGCCGACATGGAGGAGAAAATAAGAGCAGTGATATCAACAGTCACTGGACCACCCACAATTTCTTCTTGCAATTTTGAGTTCAGCACATTTTTATATACTTGCAGATGACAATGTTTTTCTACATTTGTAAACCAAATTCTATTTTAAATAATTGAAAATCAAGTTAAATCATGAAAATTTAAATACACCAGGATGAAATACTGTCTTACCCTAAAATGAAGGATAATTTAATCATCAAATATGTGATCTACAAATTAAGTTAAGTAAGCTAAAAATGTTTGATCAAATTCTACAATCTTTCCTGGCACAACAATAAAACAAGAACAGGATATTTGCCCAAAATAATGGAGGAAAAATTGTATGAGAACAAAAATGAGAGTCAGGCTCAAATGAAATATTTTATTGATAAGATAAGTTCTATTAAAAACTATTGATAAGGCCTATGATCCTCATCATTATCAATCTGAAATTAATAATGCTATAAAAAAAGTAATAGACTGAGTTTAAGTAAGCAGAGAGCAAGATGACATCCAAGTAGAATCACCACCCTGAACTCTGTTTGCTACATTAGAAAATTAAGACGCAACACTGTATCCAGCGCAACACTGGGAGGCTGGATGCTAAAAATAGATTCAGTGTATTAGGTTCTAGTTGAGACCTTCCCCTGTGATGTTGACAAATGAAGCAACTTGAAAGCTTGCTGAGACACTCTAAGTTCACCATGTCCATACACAGGCTCCTGTAATCCCTTCCCAGGTCCAACAGGATGGCATCTTCCATCCCTTCCCAGGCTCAAAATACAAGACTGCTGTGAGCAGTAATTTCCCCAGACTATGGTCTAAAATTAGTCATAATGTTAGGCTCATGGAGAGCTTCTGAGAACTGGCCATAAGACCTCATGTAAGTGTTCCCCTCTCTGCTTGCCTCCTTGTTTCTGCAGTAAAGGAATGGAGTTATTACATTAGCTACTCCTCTCCCCCCTCTCTCCTCTTCCATGCCTTTGGGTGTGGGTAACAATAGATAATTAGATAAAAATTTGCAGCAATTCAAGAGCCACTGGTGTATTTACCTGTGACAAATACAGGTCCCAGAAAATAGCTAGCAGGCTGTGGAGGATAGTGACTGGAATGACACAGGAGTACACCCAGGGGAGAACCCAGTTCCAGTCAGCCCCAAACCCACTTCATTAATATAATTTCTTTCCCTGGGAAAGAGTAGAGCACAGCCCCAATTCCAGAGTACCCCACAAGAAGTCCATTATAAATACGGGAGGGAAGACTTACCAAACAAACAAAGAAACCTGCTCTCAATGACAAGTAGTGATCCTTTGTGCAACTTTGAATGTATAGCAGCTATCACTCTTTCTGTTAGCATAATATTAACATAGCAAAACTAATTTACAGACCACAGCCTCGGACTTCAACATAATAAAACAGGAAAATAAAAATGTGCCAACAGCTAACAGCACAAGCCCAAAAATGGCTTTAAAAATTTTGGACTCCACAAAGAGTTTTTAAAAGGTTTCAAATTATGGCTATACAGTTGAAACCAGACCTGTGCCAATGCTGCAGTCCCTCCCCAATCTGGTCAGAGAGAAACACAGTTGTCTGCTTCACCCCAGATTCTATGACACCCTATTATTGAGTCACTGTGACAAATTGCCTACAAAGGAGTCCAGATTAACACCATGGTAGGCTACAAGTAGCCCTTGAAAGCATTCTTCCCAGTCACATAGAGAGAAAGCTCAGGGCCACTTGGTCTTCAGAACCATGGTGCCAAGTTAAAAAATGATAACAAATAGCAATATGCCTCAAAAAGCTCAACAAGAAAACAAGAAAAACAAAACACAACAATGAAGGGAATTGTCAAGGTAACAATGCTAATAGAAGAATCAGGGTCTGATCTGCACAAAAAAGAAATCTTAAGATGCTGCTGAGAGTAATACAGCATATGAGGAAGGCAAAGCAGAATGATTCAGTGATAGAGGAGAGGATGTTCACAATAGAGGATCAAAAGTTCATGTAGAGAGGATTAAATTCTTGCACTAAAGGTAAACAATTAATGGAGGGGGTAACAGAAACAAAACACAGTATCACAGACCTTAGAAACTGACTACAAGAGGAAGAGAATCAAACTGGTGACATCAAGGACATTCAGGCTAGTTCAACACAAGGAAAATACAATCAAACAACATAATCAAAAAAGGCAGAAGAAAACCTGAGGGCAATGACATGATATGAAGAGGAACAATATATGAATAATTGGTCTACCAGAACAAGACACAACAAAAAAGTCAAAAGCTCAATTAGGTGAGGAATTTTGGAACCAAACTCCATCACCTTAATGAAGGACAATCAGGCAATCATAGAGGAAATAGAAAGGACACCAATTAAACTAATCCTCATGAACAACTCACAAAGACAAATAATGGTTAAATCATGGAATTTTTAAGAAAAAGCAAATTCTAAGAGCAGCAAGGCATAAAAACGTGGTCACATTCAATGGTGCTCAGGTTAGAATATGCTGAGACTTATCAATAGACACCTTGAGGAGAAAGTGGAGTAACATCTGAAAGCTGAAAGAATAAAAAAAAACAGTCTGAGAATCTTCTACAATACCAAATTATCTATTAACATAGAAAGTGAGTTAAGGGTCTTCCAAGACAAGGAAAAACTCAAAGATAACACCGTAAGACAATCAATCCTGTGAAAATTCTAGCCAACTCACTATGAACAAAAGAGCAACATCCACCAAGCACAAGCAGAAGAGTGCCATAGAGCGCAAGTCCACCCAGAAATAAACACACTTGAAAACAATTACCAAGTAAACATTGCATAAAAGGGAAAAGGCAATGTAAGATCCTCACACAAGCACAGCACACTTATATGAATAGATAGTAAAGCAAACCCCCCCCCCTCCAAAAAAAAGGAATAAGAGCACAGCAATAAAGCCAAAGAGGGTAATAACTCTGAATGACAATGGGCTTAACTCATTCATTAAAAGGCAAAGGTTATCAGATTGATGCAGAAAACATAGCCCATGAATCCGTTGTCTGTAAGGGACACATCTTAAGCTCACAAACAAAATTAGACTAAGAATAAAAGGCTGACAGAACATATGCCAGACAATTGGTAATTTTCAAAGAACAGACATTTCACTCTTCATCTCTGCCAAAATGGAACTCAAAGTGAAAACCATAGGAAGAGACAAGGATGGGTCCTACAAATTTCAAAGAATCAGTAGCCCAGGTGCCAGTAAGTACAATAAATATACACATGCTTAACAAGGGAATCATGAAATTTGTCAAAAAAAAAAACCCCACAAACATTCAAAACATGAAAAAAGAAATCACAAACTCAACAATCATCATAGGGGACTTTAATATATACCACTATCAGAGAAAGATAGATCACTGGAAAAGAAGTTCAGCAAGAAGACTCCAGAACTAAACCCTACAATTAGACCACTGTTCTTGATAGACATTTAAAGCTTTCCATTCAAATGCAGAAAATTTTGTATTTTTGTCAATTGTACATTGTTCATTTTCAAAAACAGATCACATGCTGGGACACAAGTTGAGTCTGAGAAAATTCAAACATATAAAGGACTTAGATGTATACCACCATGCCATAAAGATGGAGATTAAAAAAAAAAAAGGATGACCAGAAAAACAAGGGCCAATAATTGGAGGATGAAAAATGATCTTCTGTGACAAAAATGGGTACAATCCAGGATTAGAGAGGAAATTACAAAATTTCTTGTAACTAATGAGAATGGAACTACAACATCCAAAACAAATGGGATACAGGAAAAGCAATTTTCAGAGGGTTTTTGATAGCAACCAATGCATCTATGAAAAAGAAAGAGAGACTTTGGACTGATTATGCTATCACAAAACCTCAAGAAACGAGAACAAAGTCATGAGAACAACCTAAAAAAAAAAAAAAGAAAAAAAAGAAATACTATAAACCAAGACAGAGTTAAATAAGTGAGAAGACAAGAGAATAATGCAAATGATCTATATCGCAAAAAGCTGGTTCTTTTAAAGGATCAGTAGAATTGATCGACCACCAGCATGTCTAATCAAGGAAAGGTAGGAACAAGCACCAAATGCCAGGATGAGGGATAAAACTGGGAAAATCACAGGGGGTCACTCCAAGAAGGAAAACAAAATATTATGAAACTCTGTATTCTAATGAATTCAGCAACGTGGAAGACTTGGACAAACACTTAGAAAAACAGACCCTTCCTAGATTAACCCAGATAGAGGTCAAGAGCTTCAATAGACTCATAGAAAAAGAATAAGTAAATATAGTTATCAAGTAATAACCAATGTGGGAAGAAACCTCCCGGGTCAGACGGCTTCACTCAGGAGAATTCTACCAACATTCAGGGAAGAGCTGACACAGATCTTTCACTAACCATTCCAGAGCATAGAAAAAATGGCAAACTTCAAAACTCATTCTATGAAGCCATTATAACTTCGATACCCAAACATAATAAGGATCACACAGGATTAGAGAACTACGACCAATATGTCTAATGAACATGTAAAAAAATTCTAACAAAATATTGTCCAGTAGAATACAATAGTATATAAAACATATTGTGAAACATGATCAGGTGGGATTCATTCCTGAGATTCAGGGATGCTTATCATCCGAAAATCCATCAATATTACTCACCACATTATCAGAAAAGGGTAAAAAATCACATGATAATATTGATAGACTTAGAGAAAACATTTGGCAACATCCAATACTTATTCCTAATGAAGACACTCAAAAGATAGGAATGGAAGGGAAATTTCTCAAGTTAATAAAAGCTATGTACAGAAGTCAACAGCCAACATCATAGTTAATGAAGAAAAGGCAAAAACAATTACACTGAAAAAGGGTAAAGTGTAAAGAGACGTATGCTCCTTGTCCCAACTATTATTCATCATTGTACTGAAGGACAGTAGAAGGATACTAAAGTTACCCAACTGGGAGAGGAGGAGGTATTTGCAGGTATTTGTCACTATTTGAAGACTATATGATTTTATACATTGAAAACCCCAAAAGTTCCACAACAGGAATACTGGAAATGATTGAGGAATATGGAAGAGTGGCAGGATTCAAGATCAACAAACAGAAGTGTACTGTTTTGCTGTATACAGTGGACAAGATCAAGGAAGAGGAGACCAAGAAGGTAGCACACTTAAGAGAAGTCTAGAAAAAATTGAAATATCTAGAAATATATTCAGCCAAAAATCTTATATAAGGAAAAATACAGGACCTTACTTCCATAAGCCAAAATCAGCTTCTACAAATGGAAAAATATACCACATCATGCATCAGAAAACTTAGTAAAGATGTCATTTATATGATAGGCACTTTTTAAGTTTGATGCTATTTCAATCCAAATATGAACAATCTTTTTCAAGGAGTTGAAAAAAAACTGACCATCAATTTCATAGGGAGAAGGAAGAAGCTTTAAATTAACAGAGAATTTCTGAAGTTGAAAGGCAAAGTCAGAATGCTTACTGAATCTGATTTTAACACCTATTATATAGCCACAATGGTCAAAACAGTGTGGTACTAGAATAATGACATATACTCAGACCAAAGGAAAAGAACAGAAAACACAGAAATAAAGCAATCAGTGTATAAACAGCTGATCTTATACAAGGACCCCAAAAGCATCAAGTGGGAGGTGGATGCAATCTTTAATAAGTAAAGCTAGAACAATGGCTATTCACCTGTACAAAAATGAAAAAAGATCTGTACAAAAACAAGCTCACGGTGGATCATAGACCTATGATAAAACTCCAAGCTATCTGTGTCATAAATGAAGGAATCAGGACAAACCTGAGAACCTTGGCTAAATGCAATAAGGAATAGTACACCCACAGTTGAACCTGAAATCAACAATTGAGACTAAGGATAAAACACCTGAGTGCATAGAAAGATTTCACCAGTAGAGTAACAGAGAACCCATAGACTAAGAAAGGATTTTAAGAAGTGACACAACAAAGCACTTTTTACTAAAATCTATAATATACTTGTAGCTTGCAAAAAGAGAAAAAACAGTTAACCTGAAAAAGTGGGGCAAAAGACCTGAACAGAAGTTGTACTAGAGAAGAAACCCATATGGTCAATAAACCTATGAGAAAATGCTCCTGATCTTTAGCCATCAGAGTAATGCAGAATAAAATAACCATGAGATACCAAATAATACCCTTGAGGATAGCCCAAATCAGAAAGCAACAGGTAGGGGATATGGCAAGACAGAACTTTACTCCACTGCCTGTGATCATGTAGATATGTACAGCCTCTGTGCAAAGTGACCTGGTGATATTTACTGTAGGTGTAAATTGAACTACCTCATGACCCAGCTATCCCTCTACTGGGCATGTACCCAGAATAGGTAAGAAATAGACCACAACCAGTAGTCTGTGCTCCCATGTGTGGAGACAGGTCTAGCACACAGAGAAGTGAGGGAGACAAGGTCATCAATATATGCACACACACTGCAGAGACCAGGATTGATGGCACAGATCTAACTTTATTACAGCTTTTGCAAGGTTTACATATGCTTTAATAACCAATCAAATGAATTCTTCCAATTTTTTCCTTGACATTCTTATAAGGTTACAGGTTTGCAACATGAAAGACAATAGGCCTTCACTGCGGGATATGTAAATGAGGTGTGTCTAGCTGAGGCAGCCCATCTAATTGTCTTCCAGGAGTAGTTTGTCCAATCACATTACAGGACCAACCATCCAATTGCATTTCAGAATCTTGTTCCAATTGCATTACAGGATCTTAGCTGTACTATGGGGAAGCTGGATGCATCCTGATTGGCTGTGATTCAGAGGTTAAGGATTAAGGTTATCAGGTGAGCTGAACTGAGATCATATTTGCCTCAAGACTGGAGTTTTTTCCAGGAGTTATGGAAACTTAGGATACCCAGCAGCTTCGACCTGACTTAAGATCAGAATATTCCAGGAGACTTGGAAGCACAGGCTTCAGCTATCCAAGGGTGGAAATTATCCATTGATTTCAAGATTGCTCCAGGAAACATAGCCACATCCTCAGCTTTCCATGCCTTTCCCCCAGATCCAAAGGTTCTGCTAAGAATACCCCCTCACCCATGTATATTGTGGTACAATTCACAATTGCAAAGAACTAGAGGCAACCTAAATTTTTATTGATAGGTGAGTGAATTACAAAGCAGTGGCACATACACACAATGGAGTACTACATGTCACTAAAAACAACACTGATGATTGCATGAAATACATCACCTCATGGGAAGATTTGAAGGAAATTATGTTTAACCAAGTTTGCCAATCACAAAACGACATGTAGAACGAGTCCACTGAGTTAAGCATAATCAGCACAGTAGGTTTAGAAGAAAAGCCACTTATTCCACACTATAAGGGTTGAGCTACAGGAAGTTGGGTGGAGGACAGGCCAAACCCATGGATGTACATGCCACTCCAAGGCAAAGAAGAGGAAAGGGGCCTTAGGAAGGGAAGGAAAGGGGGAAAAAATGTCCCCGGGGCAGGAGGTCACTAACTCACACAGTGGGAGTGTATTGGTTATGTCTCCACAGATTTGGGAGTGTGAATTCAGACCCCACCACGATGCAACAGACCTAGAGGACAACGTAACCATATGCAGCAATGTACGAACAGAGTGGGCTACAGGGATGGTCCCAATCAGAGCCAAATTCACCCCCTCCCTAGAAACAAGTACTGCAGAGAACAACACTTGGGAGAGAGAGGCCTGTCTTTTACGTCCACACAAAAGCAAGCTGAGTAGGAAAAATAAAGGGTGAGGCTCTAGGCACACCAAGTCCTAAGGAGGATATCCCTATCCAGAGTTGTTAAGGTACAGAGAGGACTGCATAGTCCTCAACAACAGTTCAAGACATGATGTTCCCTCACTGGAGCATACCATGAACAGAGGACAATACTGGGACACATGGTGGGGAGGGCTTTGTCTGAACCCACAACAATGGGGCAAATCAAGAAAGGGACATACCAGATCAGCAAAAAGAGCAAAGTCACAGAGCACCTAAGGAGCCCCCCTCCCAAGTAGACCAGGCTAGGAGGAGCAGTTCCAGGAACCACCGCACCCCACCCCTCTAGATCATGGGGAGATAGTCAGAAAGGTTACTGGACATCCAATCTTTGGTTTTCTTTTTATTTCTTCTCCATTATAATTGGTTTTGCCTATCTGTATAAGATAGGCATGGGAAGCAAGCTTGACGAGAAAGCAATGGGATCAAAAGTACTGCAGGTATTGAAGGGGAGATGGACACATGGGAAGGGAGCACTGAGAAACAACACCATAGACAGGGGAATAACTAGGGAATTAAAATCAACAATTTTGAGGGCAATTAAGTCTGGGTGTGTTGGAGCAACAGCTATCTAGATGAGAGGGATTACCAAGAGGAAGAAGAGCAAGCATGGTGGTGGGGCAGGGGAAGGTAGAAGAAAACCTAGAGGTTTTCTGAGAGGAAATTGCTAGGAAGCAAAGTTAAATGTAAAGGTATAAACATAGGTGTGTTCTTATGTAAATATATCATTCATAACAATAGAGGTACTTGTATAAGTACATATATTTATATGGCAATGCATAAAGAAATTGAACAGACTTTGGGCCTCTGCTCAAGCCCTCCCTCATTACAAGAACGTTTAGTTATAACAACTCGGCATTATATGATGCTCACCTTCCTGGCTCAATCACTGAAGACAAAATGGATGCACAAGCAAATGTGGTGAAGAAAACAGATGGTGCCCAGCTATCAAAAGATATAGCATTTGAGATTTTAAAGACTTGAAGTCAAACCAGCAGCCACCTACCAGAGAAGTAACAAGCCTACATGTAAGAAGCATACCAGCATGTGTCATCATGAGGTGTTGATGGGATCAGGTAACAGGCATCAGAAGACCACCACCACAAACAAACAAATAACATATTGCTGAGAAGAAGCAGAGATTGGAGCAGAGACCCCAAATCGATCTGTAAATAATGCAACATCCTCTTACAGAAGAGCTGCAAGGAAGGGATGAGTCAACTAGAATGAAGCATAGCAGAGATTAAGTGCACAGTATTCCTCTGGTTTATTGAGACTTTCTTAACCTCTACGATTGTGACCCCAATCCTGTCTTTCACTGTGGGATAGGCCAGAGTATATAAACAAGTACAGATAAAAACTCATGAATTCAGTTCATATAAACCTCTCTGGACCAGAAATGGGAGTAGAGATACCAAGTATATAGAGGGAAAGTGGGGAGAGGAAGGGGGAAGAAACCACAGGGGTAGGAGACAGTGCTCAGTGTAAGATATGAAAATAATAATAATTTAACAAGTGGTTATGAGTATGGGAGCGGTTGAGGGAGGGTAAAAGGAGGAACTGACATCAAGGGTTCAAATAGAAAGTGAATATTCAGGAGAAAAAGATGGGAACATATGTACAAATATGTTTGATACAATTGACATATGGGTTGCTATAAGAGCTGTAAAGCCCCAAATAAAATGATCTTAAAATTACAGCAGAGTGAACCCTGAATTTTACCTCCAGTCCAGGTTCTGTAGGCTATAAGGGGATCCCGAATATACCCAACCAAAGGCTCATTAATTGTGCCAATGTGGAACCCACCAAGGAACAAAATTTTTTGAAGTTGAAATAAACATGCTTTCATAAAAGAATAAAGTGAATTTTCAACTGTTGCTAAACAGATTTCATTGGAGAGATGAGTATAGAAGATGATGGAATGAACCTAACTTGAACAGTAAAAATTTTGTCAATTGATCCACCCTCTGATACACACTGAACCTGATCTTGTGTTCAACATTTCCTGTATTTTTGTTTGTTCTTTCATTTTGGGGTTTATCTTAGAGGTGCTATGTCTTTGAGGGTATCTCTCTGTAAGTTGTGTTATATGGTTCCCCCCCGCCCCCGTTTTTTGATATATGAAAACCAGAATTGAAGAACTTATAAGGACAGCAAGTATGATAAGGGTTTCGTGGGGTGTTCAGCAGGTAGAGTGGTGGTGGTGGGAGGAAGGTGGTAAAGGGAGGTGATGTTAAGTAGTTCAGAAAGGAAAAGAATGTTTAAAAACTGATTGTGGTAGCAATTGTACAATACTTCTTGTAATGATTGACCTATGGAATGATATTTTATTATTGATTACTCAAAATCAATAATATATTTTTTAAAGACTTAAAAATTGGCTGAGAATTATCTCACAACAGTTGCTACAGTAAATTGATAGGGAGATGACAGTGGTTCAGGCAGGATTCAGAAATGAATGTGAACCAAAGGATATGCCAGATGAATTTGACTCAAAGCAGCGACTATCAGATGGATATTTACTTGTGTTTTATTGATAATGCCAAGTAATTCTACTGTGAGAATCATAATAAAAAAACTTTAGATAACCTTGGGAAAAATGGGAATTACATCTCATGTGGAACTTGTAAATAAATTAAGAGGCAGTTGCGCAAACAGAACAAAAGAACACTGCAAAATTTAACAGCAAGAAAGGTATGCATCAGGACAGTACACTTTCACCATCCTTATTCAATCATTACGCTGAGCATTATTCAGAGAAGCTGGATTAGATGAAGAAGAACACAATGTCAGTATTGCAGGAAGGTTCACCACCATTCTTATTAACGACTATTGAAGGGAGGCTTATTAACAACCTGTTGACACAACCTAGATGCTGAAAGTGAATAGGACTTGAAGAATTTGTTGATGAAGGTCAAGAATTGAAGCCTTCTGCATGGAGTACAAATCAATTTAATGGAGACCAAGATCCTCAGAACTAAACTAATCAGTAACATAATTATAAATGAAGAAATCATTGAAGCTATTAAGGATTTAACTTGAGTGTATCCAAAAGTAATACTGATGGAAGGAAGAGTCAATATATCAAAAGACATTGCTTTGGGCATATCAGTTGAACAAGAATTGTCTAAAGTGCTGAAAACCAGAGAGGTTACTTTGAGGACAAATGTGTGACTGAACCAAAACATGCTATGTTCGAACTCATCATATGCATGTGAAATTTGGAAACTGAATAAGGAAGACCAAAGAAAAAGCAATGTATTCCAATGAAGTATAGGTTATTGAAAACACCATGTATTACCAAAAGAATGAATAGTTCTGTCTTAGTTAGGAGTATAATCAGAATGCTCTTTAGATTCAAGGATGGTAAAACTTCATCACATGTGTTTTGGTCTTGTGAAGAGAGACCATTCGCTGAAGAAGGACATCATGCTTAAGCAAAGAGGCAGCAAAAAAGTGGAATGTCCCCAACAAGATGGAGTAGCACAGTGTCTGTTACAATAGGCTTCCACATAGCAACAATTTTGAGGATGACACAGGACCAGGCAGTGTTTCATTCTGCTGTGAATAGGATCAATATAGGTCAGAACTAATACAGTGGCACCTAACAACAACAACAACAGCAACAACAACATCTTTAATAAAGCTCATAGATGTGACTGCAGTCTCTGCTTTCTGTGCAAATATCAAATGCCCCATTTGACCTCTCTGAGTAGAGAGTGGATGGGATGGTTAGTGTCAAAGTTGGTATAGAAAAGTATGTGGTAGAGGTATATCTGACTTCTGCATCATAGCAATTGGTCTTGGTTTGCATTCAGTTGGGATAAAGATGGATTTGTCTGTTCCGGGGAAGAGTTACACTTTTGGGGAACTCACAGGAGTTGTTCTACCCTGTCCTACAAGGTCACTATGACTTCATCTGGACTCCATGGCACTGAACTTGGCTTCTTGAGTATGTAGAGATGTATTCTCCTCCCCAATTATGACAGTTAGACCAGCACCAAAGAACCCAAGTGTTGCTATCATGCTAGCATTAAACTGCTAACCACAATGTCAGTAGTTTAAATCCACCAGCAGGACCATGGGAGAAAGATGAGACTTTCTGATTTTGTTAAGATTTGCAAAACAAATCCTTAAAGTTCCTCTGAGTCAGAATTGGCTCAGTGCTGGTGGAGCTTCTTGAACAAACACAAGAAGCTACAAAGAATAGCTTGCATTGCATTTTGCTGTATTATGAAATATAGTCAATTTTAACAATAGGTAAGATGCCAATTGGTAAAATTTTGAGTTTTCAAAGATTTAATCTTGCTTCAATCTATAATCAGTATTCAAGAATCAACCCTCAAGAAATTAGCATGCTATGCTAACTAAACTTCGTGTCCAAGACTTCTTTAAAGTGTTGAAGAGTAGCAATATCATTTGAGACGTGGGTATACTTGTCTCAATCAATGGTATTTTCATTCACCTTATATGCATGAAAATTTTGACATTGAATAAGGAATACTAAAGAAGATTTGATCTGTTAAGGTTATGATGGTTATGAAGAATATTGACAATACTGTGGAGTGTAAGAAAAGCAAAGATATGCTATGGAAAAAGTGCAGCCACAAAGTTTCTTGGCAGTGAGAATGGCAAAACTTAATATCATGAACTTCTGGCATGTTCAGAAGAGATTAGTCCCTGGTAAAGGACATTATGCTTGGTAAAATGGAAGTTTAGTGAAAGAAAGGAAGACCGTCAAGGAGATGGATTGACACAATTGCTTCAATGGTGGTCTCCAGCATTAAAACACTTGTGGGAATTGCTCAGGACTGGGTCTTGATTCAGTCTGTTGTACATAATAGACATTATAAGTCGCAAATGACTACCAAGGCACCTACCAGCAACAACATGAAGAATGAAGTAATTTTCTGTCCTTTTCCTACTGAAAAGAAATATCACCTATTAAAATGCATAAGTATACATTTCCTGTATTCTGCCATTAATATGTTTATGCTTTGAATTATTAATTTTAAAAACACCTGATGGCATAGTAGTTAAGCTCTTTATAGTTTACTGGAATATTGGCCTTATGAAACCATAAGCTGCTCAAAAGAAAAAAGTTGGGGCAGACTACAAAATTATTGGAAAATTTACAGCCTAGGAAACCTGATTGAGTTGTTTCATTCTGTTAGAATCTTAATTCTTATGTGGCTTCCATGAATGAATCTTGGACTCTTACTGTCATCCATAGCTTTCTGCAAACTAGATTATCACAATTTAAGTTCTGATATTAATCCCCCCACTTGACTTCAGAGTATATGATTTATAATCTTTTGGTGACTAATGATGCTGTGTTTCTTCCATGTGGTATTAATTGACTTCTCACTTAACTGGCTATTTGGAGAAAAGCCTTTAAGACTTCACATACTGCTTTATCTCTCAGCTGGGTATTGTCCAATTTCTTCATTATATTTTGCTATAGTACCCATGTAGTCTGTGCTTCCTTCCTGAGGGTGAGTATCAAGCAGGGCCATGAAGTAAGAACTAATTGTTCTAAAGTTGGAGATAGGGTTTCGTACCAAACCAAAACCCATTCCTGGATCCATGTATTGTTCACCCCCACCCCCAATCTTCCTTTGAGTCCCTTCCAAAAGGATTGTATGGATCATCGTCCTGGGTCATAATGATCTTTTCTTAATATTGTCTTTGGTTAGACTCTGGTACTAATTTTTTAAAACCAGTTGAAAATGGGATAACTCCCTCTCACAATACCTGAATTATTAAATTGTACAGAACCAATCCCTTCAGGCTAGACATGATTTGCATAATCAATGAGGGATTGTCAGGGAAATTTACAATAATAAACACCGAGATAGGTTTTGACAGAAAAACGTAACTTTTTTTTTTTTTTGTCGTCACTGCTCTCTGGTGGGAGTAGGAGGGCTAGCCTTGCTTTTGGAGAGCCGCTGCCAGATTTGAACCACCAGGGGGCCACAGTTCCGCACACAACCACTACGGCAATGGGGCTCAGCCCAAAAATATATATCTTAATACAGCATATAGACATTGATCCAGTAAACCAAGCTTGTTCACCTAACAACTGAACAATCTTGTTACAGTTCAACAATCTTGGTACAGCTGTTTTTCCTTTCCTCAGACTCCATGCATCACTTAAGTCCTCAGGTTACAAGTGTCTGAAGCAGCATCCAGTTCACCCAATGGAATTTCAGTTTTGAAGTTGGGTGAAACGGATGTTGCTTCAGGCACTTGTAACCTGAGGACTTAAGTCAGAACTCTGTGTCCCAGTGTTTCACAACACCTGATCCAGGTCCCCATGATGCACCAAGAAGTCTGAGTCAATGTGACGCATTACATACCACAAGGGACACCCCACCCTCCTAAGCTCCCCCAAGTCATTTTATTTTCATGCTATATTAATGGTATTGTTCTATTAGTTGAGCATTCTGTTGCATTACATTTCTTTGTAATGGGTATAAATATGACCAAATAGTTGTCTTCCAGGGAATTGGCCAAGTAACTCTTCAAAATTTCCTGGCATGTGTGATTAAATGCTTATAATGCTCTATCATCTTGTGGAAATTTTTCAATAGATATTTCATTAATTCTTGGACTCTTATTTTTGGCAAATTCTTTCAGTGTAGATTGAACTTCTTCCTTCAGTACCATTGGTTCTTAGTCATTTGTTACCTCATGAAATATTTTAATGTGAATTGGTTATTATTTTGTACAGTGACTCTGTATAATTTCAAACTTTTTTAATGCTTCCTGTTTCCTTGAATATTTTTCCCACAGAATCTTTAAATATAGCAATATGTGGAAATTTTTCAGGTTAGAAATCAGTGTCATAAATGCTGAAGCCAGTTCTTTGGTCAAGACAGAATCTTCCTAGCCATAGCCATGGGCAGTCCTCTCTACGGTCATTGTACCAGTCACATGGATCATTGTCTCTGTTCAGGTCATGTTACAAAGCTCTTTTAACATTGATGATAAGTGCTCAAAGGGTACCTAACTATGCCATTTGCCTTAGTCTCAAGATTCTCAGTTCTAGTAACATGGGTCAGCACACCTAGCCTACCCATTAAGGGCATCTCACGACACAGTGAGTCCTCTGCTCCAAAGCACTCAGATTGACCTGCTCCATGAGCCAGAAAGCCTAACATATTTTCTCATGTGTTAGATCTTGGTTTTTCTGCTGCCACTCCTGTGCCATTCCACAAGGGCCGGCAAATTGAGAGAATACCAATATAAATGTTTCAAGTTAAAGAAGGACTATCCAACCACCTGTAATCAAACTATGTTTGTGCCCTTTCCAAAGAAAATGACCCAACAAAGTGCATAAATCATCCACCCACATCATTAATATCACATGCAAGTAAAATTTTGCTGAAGCTCATCCAACTATAGCAGTACATAAAGATGTGGCTGTCATAAGGACAAGCTGTAATCAGAAGAGAACATGGAATAAGGGATATCAAGGGTAATTTCAGATATAACTTAACTGAAAGCAGAAAATACCATATTTGTGTTTTTGATTATGTCAAGGCATTTGTTTACATGGATCATAAAAAGAAGAATGGGAAGTCTGGAACCCTTTCATTTTCTTCATTCAGAACCTGTTGTTGTACCAGAAGGCAGCTATTTGAACAGAACAAAACAATAAGTGAGGTTTAAAATCAGGGTTAGCATTATTGTTATATCCTTTCACCATGTTTATTCAATTTGGATATTCAGCAAATAATTGGATTATATGCAGAGTAAGCAGATGTGAAGGAAAACCTGTTAACAACTTTCATTATTAATATTACATAACCTTGCTTGCTGAGAGTGAGGTGGACTTGAAGCATTTGCTGATGAAAATCAAGGGTTGTACATTTAAATATGAATTACAACTCAATGGAAAACAAACCCAAATCCTCAAAACCAGAGCAATAGGTAATATCATGATAAATGGAAAAAAGATGGAAATTGTCCAGAATTATTTAATCTTGTTTGGATCCAAAATTAAAATTCACTAAACCAATATTCCACTAATGAAAATGGGCATTATTGGGTAAAGACTTATTTGAGTATCAGGGAATGAGGATTTTACTTTGAGGGTTAAGGTGTTTACAAGCCATGGCATGGCATTTTTCAGTAGCCTGATAAGCATATGAAAATTGTATAGTGAATGACAAAGACCCAAGAAAAATTGATGCAGCTGAGATGGTGCAAAATATTTAAAATACCGTTGAAAGCCAAAAGTACAAGTGGCTTGCAAGAACAAGAGCCAGACTGCTCCTTAGAATCAAGGATTATAAGATTTGATGGCACCTGACAGTGCAGGCTTCATCTCACAGATGAAGGGATTGTTCCCGCCCCCCCTCCCCCCAACCAAAAAAGAAAATGGGAGGAAAAAACTCCACTGGGCGGAGCTTTTATACTATGCATTCTACCCAGTAGGTGAGCATCAAACAACTTATTCAGAGTTAGTGCGCCCAGTGGGGGTGCCTAGGAGATTCTGTCTGGTAAAAGTCATTTTTCCTAAAGCAGTTTCACAGGAAACTTGTTTTTTGTGATGGTCAATTTAAGAGAACAGTTCGTGACTATGACATTTTGTTTCCTGCTCAGGAAATATGCTGCAGAAACTGCTGTGATGTTGAACATATTTTGTAAGGACAGTGTTATCGGAAAACTTCAAGTGTTTGAATGGTTTTCTTTTTAAAAAAAAAAACATGAAATGTTGATTGATCACAAACATCATTTGGGACATCTGTCAACTTCCAGAATGGAAGGAAATATCAACAAAATCCATGCACTTGTGCTCCAAGACTGGTAACAGACCTTGAAGAGACGGGGAATTTACCTAGACTATCTTGGATATCTATCCAGTGAATTCTAACAGAATTTTAACAGTAAATTTTGACATGAGAAGGTCACTGTAAAGTGTGTGCCCCAGGTTCTGACTGGCCAGAAAAAAGAGCATTGGGTGGAAACAGGCTGTCCTTTGAAAGAACAGCTCTGAAGCAATCCAGATGTTTTTCCCCCACAAGGTCATTTCTGCTGAGGAGACATGGTGCTATTCTTACAACACTGAAAGCAAACATCTGGCAAGCCAATGGAAGAAACCATTGTCACCTTGTTCCCGAAACTTGTCAAGTGAAATCAAAGAGCAAGAAGATACTCTTTTTTTCTTTTCTGCGAAAAGTGAGGGAAATAGTGCATTTGGATTTTGTTCCATCAGGTCAGACTATTAATCAAGCTTCCTATTTAGAGGATCTGAAAAAATTGCATCACAGTGTGCAAAAAAAAGGCCCACTTTGTGACAGACAGAGCACTACTTTTGCCACCACCACATTGCTACTACTCATGCAGTCATCGCAATGTGCCAGCTTTTTGGCAAAAATGCAGCATGCCTCTCCTGCTCCTTAGTCTCCCTCTGTGCATTCTCTTTTTGTCTGTGAGTGAAGAGGGACAGCAATTTGATGACAGAGGCGTGAAGAACAAAATGGGGAAAGTGCCATCATCCATCGAAAGAGATGAGTTTGACAAATGTTTCTAAGAAAGGAATCACACATTTGACAAAGGTATTAAGTGCAATTAAGAGTACTTGAAGGTGATAAGGTTTCTTGGTTTAAAAAAAAAAAGGTTAAACACATAGCTTTGAAAAGAAAATTCCATTTTTGTTGTTGCTATTTTGCTTTGTGTGCTTTTGGCATACCTGCTCGTTCTTTGAAAAGTGATCAGGAGATACGTTTTCCATCAGCTGGGTAGAATGGAACAACAGCAAAAAAGAGAGACGACCCTTGACAAGATCCAGTGGCTGCCACAGTGGGTGCAGAGATGGTGATGGTTAGGGTGATATGGTACTGGGCAGTGTCTCCTTCTGTGTACACAGGGTCACTATTAGTCAAAGCCAACTCAATGGCACAGAAGTGCAAACCCCTGGAAATGCATTGCTTGTGAAGATGTCAACTTAAACTTTCTTAAACATTGGATATTAACCCTAATCTCAAAGTAATTTCTCCATTTCTATAGGGTTATGATTTTTTAAAGAGCAGGTATTAAGACAGACCCCTACTGGTTTAATGGGTACAACACTAGCTTGCCAACTACAAGTTTGACAATTCAATCCCACCAGTTCCTCTACAGGGGAAAGTTGTCTATTCCTATAAAAACGTCTAGGCTCAGAAACACTAAAGGCAATTACTGCTCCATGCTATATGTTTCTAATCAGTCAGGATCAATTCAGTAACAATGGATTTGTGTCTTAAATGAAGCAAGGACAAGTTTTGAGATAACATGTATTTACTAATCTGATTGCAGAGGTGTTGAAAGTAATTTAGTTTGAAATAAACCTCTGGATATATGAACTGGAACCATAAGTAGCAATATTTTTGACTTATGATTGTATAGCATGTTATTTTGTCAAGTTTTCTATAGTTTTTGCAATAATATTGTAGGATGACACCATAAATGACTTCACTGTGTGACATTAAGCAAAGTATTTAACAACTGCAGCCTCAGAACCCCAAAGAAAAATTTAGATGAATTCAAATTAAATATATATGTGCATGTATATATAAAGTCCATATGGTGATATAACCATAGAATCAGAATGAAGAAATGACCTGAAAAATGCAGAAGCCTAATAACAGCATAACATCTGGGCTGCAAAAATCAATATAATATGCAGAAAATAAAATAAATTATTTTAATATAGTCATGTAAAAGTATCTCCACAGTCAAGTTTCTTTTACATTATCATTTCTAAGCATTATTATTTTTATGTATAAGAAAGAGCTTTATATCAAAGAGTAATTTTATATTAAGAAACTCATCCAGATCAAGTCCATAAGTCTGTTATTAGCCCATAAAGACTCACACGACACATGCTATGATGCTGAATGCAGGAAGATCACAAACCAGTAGTGGAAAGTCTTGTGCATCCAGGGTTGGTGGAAGCCTCTCAGCACTGGCCCGGATCTCCATGTGGCTCTCCAGCTCCAGAGCTCTGGCTGCCATCTCCTTCACTCCCTTGGACTTGTCAACAGGAATTTGAAGCAGAGAGAATGGTTCCCCTCCCAGGAGATAAAAAGAAGTTCCCAGAATGTTTCTGTTGGGTGTTTCCTTGTGACTTCCCCCCCCTCCTTTCAAAAATTTTTAATCAATCATTTTTATTGGGTGCTCACGCAACTCCCATCATGATCCATACATACATCAATTGTATGCAGGCCACATTTGCACACGTGTTGCCATCATCACTTTCAGAACATTCAACCTCCACTTAGGTCCCCAGTACTAGCTCCCCATAGTTTCCTTCCCTCCCTCCTCCCCCCTCCATGAATCCTTAATAATTTACAAAACTTTACTACTTTTTCATATCGTACACTGTCGAATTTGTCCCTTCACTCACTTCCCTGTTGTTCGTACCCCAGAGAGGAGGTTATATGTAGATCCCTGAAATTGTTTCCTCCTTTCTCTTCCACTATCCCCCCACCCTCCCATTATCATCACTCCCACCACTAATCCTGAGGGGTTATCTATCCTCATTTTCCCTTCTTTCTGACTCCAGTATACCTAAGCCTAAGCATTACTATTTTAAAAAGTTGAAATGCAACTAAGCAATATGCTTTTAAGAACTGTCTATTATTACAATAGCAATATCAATAACAATAGTTAAATCAATAATAAAATTACAAAATATTATTTAAAGTAAAGAAAACATATATATTTTTCTAAATTTGGAGTGTGAGTGCTTATTTGCATATGCATTAGTAGAAAGATTTTTAAAGTATTCTACACTACACTAAATAGTTTCAACATACTTTAAAACATACAAGTAATGACTCATACATTTTGTTTCAAGTTTATAACTAGGTAATGATTTCTAAAAAGTGCACAAAAAATGTATGGCTAAAGGTGCTAACCTACATATAGTAAATGCTCACAATATTCTAATATGGCACTTCACTTTTGTATGTGGAGGGATGTGTAAATGTATCACCTTTGGGTAAGGTAACATTATGCATACCTCCTGTTAGTGGAGAGATAACTTCTCTTAATGAATATTCTACTTGCTATTTAAAATTATAAGTTGCATTTACACTTCTGAATAATATTCTTGTCATAAAAATATGTACAATAATATCCATAAATTTTCAAGTAGGATATCCTCACCAATCCTTAGCTGGTTTCTCAAGTCTATAATTTAGAGATGATTTATCGCACAGAGCTATGATCGAGGACAAGGAAACATATATGCTTTTATATAAAAGGGATCTGGCTGAGCCCTGGCAGCGTAGTGGTTGTACATGGGACTGCAGCTCACTGGGTTGGAGGTTCAAATCCAGCAGCAGCTCTTCAGGAGCAAGGCTGGGCCTCCTATGACAACCACCAGAGAGCAGTGATGCCAAAAAAGTAGCTAAGTTCTGGAGCAGCTTTTTACCCCAATTAAGACAATTGTTATGATACTGGCAAAATTAGGTTCTAAAATGAAGGATTATTAGATTCAGAATTAGATTCAGAAGGATTAATAGATTCAGAATAATGGAAGCAGCATCATTAATCCTGTCATCACTACAACACTGGAGGTTAGTGTCGATTTTAACACCTGGCCCCTCCTCTTCTACACTGGGTATTACTGGTTCTGTTTGGATTACTTTTTCCATAATGCAGGTTTTCTTAAGAGTGGAGATGAACAATCAGCAATCAGCAATAGTAAGCACAATAATTATTTCACAGACAAACTTTTTAATGATGGATGACTTGGTCATATGCAAATTGAAATTCATACAAAGAAAGTGAAAGACAAAAAAAAAGAAAGTGAAAGACAAGGAATATGATAAATGCATAGGGCATCTTAATTCATCATTTAGTGCGCAATAAGACAACAATCTGAGAAAACTGTATATACATATAATTATAGTTTTATATAGACTGCTATGTATACATAAACACACACATACACACACATATATGCATGACTCACACACATAGAGTCAATGCTGCCTCAGGGTTTGATTCCCCGTGCTTGTCAAGACTGTAGGTATTACAAAGCAGAAAGCCTAGAGTTTCTCCCATGAAACTGCTCATGGTTTTGAACTGCCAACCACGCAGGTCCCAGGCCAATGATCAACCACCCCACCATAAGGTTTCCATCTACGTTCCCTGATTTCATACTTTTTAAACTTTAAGTAGTAATACCATTAGATTCTGATTATCAGGACATAGATTGGGTCAGTGAGAATTTTCAACAAGGTATTTTTAATTTTATAATTGATTTTCAGATCCCAGAAAATTTTGCACAGTAAAGAAAAATTGAATTATATAAAACTATACTGAGTGGCTTTATATGAGACCACTCAGATCTGGTTAGATCAATAGCAATACAATTTTCTTCATCTGCCACCAGCTAGCTAGTTTCTTCTCTCCTATTTCCTTCCCCTTTTCCATCCTTCCTATTATTTTCTTCTTTCTGTCTCTGTCCTTTTTTGGCTTGTGTCTTTTGATCCATCTATTTTTTTTAATCATGTTCCTTCTTACTATTTAAAGCTAATATTTCATGTATAGTTTGCAATATTGTTTGGTTTTACATAATACATTTTATGCTTTGAACATTTTCAATATACTAAAAAATTGCTATATTTTTAGTGTCTATATAATATTCCACAAAAGAATGTGCTCAAATAAGTCATTTCACTAATGTTAGTCTAAAATATTTCTTTACACTAATATTCTCAAATAACATCTTTTAATTTGTACTAATGAACAATGCTAGGAGATCTGCTCTCCAAATGATTAATAAGTGAGAGATATAAAACAACCAAGCATGTACACATTTAGAACATCTTTGTTATTACTTAGCAATAACAAAATATTGCATCAACTTATGGTTTAGTACCACCACTTTTGTTTCAGTTTTTTGTACTGTGATGGCTTATGTGTTACTGTGATCCTTGAAATGTCACTAGTATTCCAATAGTGTCACTAGTTACTGTGATCCTTATGTGTCACTAATATTTCTGATGCCAGCAGAGTTACCCAAAATGAACACACTTCAGTGAGCTGTTAGTATAAGAAAAGACAACAAAGGAGGACTCAGGATCCAGCTGCTCACTTTAGAGAAAGTATCTGCTGAAAACCTTAATAAGGACTTCCAAATATTGCCAAATACCGAAGGCCTATGAATGGAAGTAGATGACTCTCAGAGAGAATGCCAGAAGATGAGATTCTCAGGTCAGAGAGTCCTGAAAATGTGACAGTAGGAGCTGCTATCTTGGAGTGAAGTCCACCATGGTGACATAAGTCAGATCAATTCAGTGAGAGCGGGGCTTTCAAGATTTCCATTTTTTGATGTCACACTACTTAAGGCAAGGAGAAACAACTACCAAAGTGTGCTAATTATTGAAACTTGGAATGTGTGAAGTATGAATCTAGGCAAATTTGAATTCTTCAAAAATGAAATCAAACTCATAAAGATTGGTACCTAAGGCATTAATGAGCCAAAAGAGACTAGTATAGACCTAGTGAAACCAGAAAAATCATACAATTTAAAAGGAATGGTGTGGCATTCACTGTCAGCAAGGGCATTACAAAATCAATCTTGAAGTACAATGCTGTCTGTAATAGGATTATGTCTATTTTCCTTCAAGGAAATCTGATAAGAGCATCTATTATTCAAATATATGAATCACCTACCAAAGTTATAAAATATTGAATTCTACCAGTGAATTCAGTAGGAAATAGATTAATCATGCAATCAAGATGCTTTGATAATTTTGCATCATTAGAATACAAAAGTTGGAAATAAAGAGAAAGTAAAAGTAGCTGGAAAATATGGTCCTGGTGAGAGAAATTATGCTGGAGAACAAATGAAAGATTTTTGCAAGAAAGCAACTGGTTCGTAGTAAACACTTTTTCAGAAACAGAAAAGTTGACATGAACTTCTCCAGGAACACATAAAAATAAATTTGACTACACAAGAGGGAAGAGATGTTTAATATCAGCATCCAAAACCAGAGCAGTGACTGACTGTGGAACCATCAACTGCTTATATTTAAATTCAGCTTGCAGATGAGAAAATGAGAATAAATATAAACTTGAGTTGATTCTACCTGAATTTACCGAATTCTCAAGAATAGATTTGCTATATTAAACATTAGTGACAGAAGGCCTGATGGTCTGAGAGAGGATATCCGGAACATCATTCATGAAGAAAGCAGAAGGTAACTAAAAAGACAAGAAAGAAAGGATTAAAGTGGATGTCTAAAGATACCCTGAAACACTGAAGTGTAAAGTTGCTAAAGCAAATGAAAGAAATGATGGAGTCAAAAAGTGGAATAGAACCTTTTGCTCAACCATGTTGATGAGAGAAAAAAAAATCCAGAGACACTCATATATGTGTAAGGAAGGATTTTAAATCAAAGAGTGATTGTATATTAATAAAGTGGCCCAGGCTAAACCAGATAAAGTCTCTAAGTCTGATATTTGGTCACATGCCCAGTCTAGTGTCCTACTTCAGACTCATGCAGTCACATGCATTGATGCAAAATGCAGGAATATGACATACCGTGGGTGCAAAGTCTTATGGAGCCAATGGTGGTGGAAGCATCTTAGTGCTGGTACAAGTCTCCACATGGTTCCTGTAGTTCTCTGAGTGTGGCTCTTCAATAGAATGGTAAAGCAGAGATGGAGAGTTTTTACGTCTAAACAAGTCACCATGGGGCCTGCCAACAGATATATTATGAGAGAGAGAGAGAGAGAGAGAGAGAGAACCCAGAGTCCTCAGGAAAAGGCCATTCCCATCTGGCTGATTTACAGACTAGACTTCACCCTTTCACCTTTAATAATCTCAAGTTGACATGAGATTATTTAACTGCCACAAATCAAGGTCAGCTTGTGGAGCTAAAGTAATGTGCTATAATGAAATGTGGAGACTTAGAGTTTAACCACCAAAAGGCACATGCTCAGAGAATCTTAAACTGTCAGAACTGAAGCTTCATTTTTCAATATTGAAAGAGCCTATGGACAAAATATTGAGTGATGAAGGAAACTTTACAATACGATTGAAATAATATAAAGAACCACCGTGTCCCACCGAACTAGTGGACAGTTAACCATTTCAGTGAGCTTGTGAGAAAGAACACATGGTGTTTAAGGAAGAAGTTCAAGCTGCACTTGAAGTAATTTGCCCCAAACAAGACTTCAGGCGTTGGTGGAATACCAATTAAAATGTTTCAACAGGGTGTTAAATCACTAGAAGCACACACTAGTGTGTGCCAGGAAAACTGGAAGACAGCTACTTGGTCAACCGGAGGAGTTCCATATCGGTACTGATTCCAACAAAAAAAAGTAACCCAACACGACGGTCAAACAATAGAGCAATATCATTTACAAGTACAATTTTGCTTGAGATCATCAAACAATGATTGCAACAGTACCTTGATAGAAAGCTCAGGCCAGATTCAGAAAAAAACATGCAGATGTCAGATGGAGCTTAGTTGAAAGCTGAGAATATAGGAAAAGTTTTACTTGTATTTTAATGACTTTGACAAAGACAATGGACTTTGCAGATCATAAAAATTCCATATCCTATGGATAACTTTAGGAAATTTGAGAAATTTAGAACACTTCCTTTTGCCCATGAGGAACTTGTACATGGAACAAGTGGTAATTATGTAAAAAGAACAAGGGGATATTGCAGGTTTTAAAATCAGGAAGGATGTGTGTTAGGGTTGTTTCCTCTCACTATTATTTTCTTAATTTTTTATTCTTCTTCTTCAATCTATAAGATAAGCAAGTCATCAAAGAAGCTATTTGAAAAGGAATGTAGCATCCGGATTGGAGCAAGATGTATTAACAGTCGGAGATATACAGATGATGCAAACTTGCTGGTTCAAAGTGAGGAAGAACTCACCTGCAACTGAAGAGCAAGGATGCAGCCTGCAGTATGGATTGCAATTCAATGTAAAGATGACTAAAAGCATAGCAGTTAGACCAAGAGTTTTCATCATGATCAATGGAAAAAAATATTAAAGTTGTGGATGATTTTGTTTTGCTTGAATTCACAATCAATGCTCAATGCAGTAGAAAGACTTAAAAAATGAGTTGCAATAGGTAACTCTGCTGCACACTCTCTCTTTAGAGCATTGACTACACGGATGTTCCCTTGAGCATTAAAGTGTGCCTGACCCAAGTCATGTCATTTTCATTTGCTTTATTTGCATGTGAGAGTTGAACATTGAATAAAGAAGCATGGATGCATCTGAACCGTGGAGGTAGAGAAGAATATTGAAAGCACCATAGGATTGCTGAAAGACAGACAGATTTATTTTGCAAGCAGTAGGTTCAGAGTGAACCAAGACTGTGTCTAAGGTATTTTGGACATGTTTAAAGAGACCAGTCTCTGGGGAAAGTTCATCTTGGTTAGTAATATGTAAGGTACAGTATAAAAGAGGAAGGTTATCATCCACATAGATGACACAGTGACTGCAACAATGGGCTCTGACATAGGAACTATTGAGAAGATGGTGCCGTACCAATCAATGCTTCTTTCTGATGGGCATTGAGTCACTGAAAACATGAGCTGACTCGAAGGTACCAACAACAGCAATATGATTCTGTATGTGTGCAGAGCACTGTGTGCTTATAAAATTGAGTGTTTTCTAAAGAGAAAATGAAACTTCTATTTTATGTAGAGCTTACATTCGCTTATTATATCACTAAGAGACTACTCAGATCAATATGGGAATACACACTTTCATTATTTTCAGCTACTTTTTTTTAACTAAAGCATGCCTAATAGCCTCTGCTCATTGACCTCAGTCAGGAACATTAAAAAGTAAAATTAATGATCTGAATCCAGTGGAATCATTATTAAAAGAAAACAAATGTATCTACATTTTCTGATTACTTTTGTCATTTCTATCCTATCATGAAAAAAAACACTTATAGAGACATAAAAGCAAAAGAAATAGTATAACCATGACTATTTCCAACCCACTGTCAAATTGATAGTTTTCGAACATAAAATTGATGACACAAATAACCTATTTGAATAGCAAAGCTGTTGAGCCTCTACTTAGAAACATGATAAGATATGTGAAAATCTCTAGACATTCTGTTGCTGCATTGTGGAGTTCAGAGTAATCAATTCCAGCCAGCAGTGTCACTTGTCTCACCTACTGTAAAACATCTTGCACAAATTCCCCCTCTTTTTTTATCTGACAGAAGATTAAAAAGTACCAGACCATGAAAGAAGGCTACAATATTAGAGTTCATCTTGCTGTACTTTCTCTTTGCTTTGTGTTGCAACATTTTATTTTTTGTTATTTAGGAAAAAATTATGAATGAAGTCTGAATCAGTTGTTATTGCATAAAGACCAGACCACTGATGGAAAAAAATGATATAGTAAACAGAAAAAGGTGATTTAGTAAAATTTTTAAAATCCTTGAATTTGGGGGCATTTTCTGCACATTTCTTGAGTGTTAACCATTCTGTCTTCCCCTTAACCCCTGCCATCAGGCTGTTTAATTTCCTTGCAATTTTAGTACAGAAATCTGATAAACAGGCAAAATAATTTTCCAAAACCATTAAGTTAATTAGAAAACAAAATGAAAACAGAATCTAATTTTTATCAGTAATAAGCCCCAATTTTGTATTGATACATGCCTACCTGATTTTTCTAGATAGATTAATCTATCTATGGCATATTGGCTTATTAATAGATGTATGCGAGGGGAATAAGAAAGTCAATACATTCTTACAATAATAAATATGATGCTGCAAAATAAATATTTGAAAAAACTCAAGCATCATTTTTGAAGGTCAATATTTTCTGAATGAGTTTTCTTTTATTTTTTCTTACGTATTGTAGATTTGAAGTGGGACTTTCACATCATCTTTGAGCATGTCCTCTATCCTTCTATGACAATAGCAATTCTGACATAATCAACTAGAATTTAAAACTGAACTTAGAAAATTAACCTATAAAATTAAAGCAATGATTGGAACAAAACACAACAAAATCCAGGTATATTTTATATCCTTCTTGTGTCATATTTTAATTAGTTTTCATGCGTATTTACATGTTCCTTTTCTTTTTCTCTCCCTTTCTCTTAACTTTCAGTATTCTCTAAGTAATGCTTACCTGAATTAATCCTATAGGCTTAGTGATTGCTCATGGACTCTTAACTGTAAGGTCAGCAGTTTGAAACTCTCAACAAATTCCTCCTTGAGAGAAGGACAGAAACCATCTCAGTATCTCAACGGAGCATTTCTGACCAAAGCAAGTCTGAAAACTTGCTTGCTGTAAGGGTGCAGGACTTCAATAATTGTCTGATGAAGATAAACAATTATATTCTTCAGTATGGACTGCAAATCAATGTAAAGAAAACAGATATTCTCACAACTGGACCAATAGTTGACACTGTAGTAAGTAGAGAAAAGATTGACATTGTCAAGGATTTCATCTTCCTTAGATCTATAATCAATGCTCATGGCAGTAGCAGTAAAGAGATCAAATGACACACGCTTTCGTGGAAATCTGCTGGGTAAGACCTCATTACAGTATTGAAAACCTAGCTTCACAGCAAGGAGGTTACTTTGAAGATTACAGTGAGCCTGACCTAAGCTATGACATTTACAATTTCGCAATGTGCAACACTGGATAAGGGGAACACTGAATAAGGAAGGCCAAGGGAGAATGGATGGGTCCGAGGGACGAAGCTAGTGAAGAACTCTGAAAGTGCCATGGACTGCTAAAGAACCAGCCAGAAGTACAGCCAGGATGCTCTGTTGAAGCAAGGATGGAATGATTTTGTCTCACTGACTTCGGATAAGTTATCAGAGGAGAAATACCTGGAGAAAGACATCATGTTTACTAATGTAACACAGCAGTGAAAAAGAGGACGGCCCTTGATGTGATGGGTCGACATTGTCTGCAGCAACGGTCTCAGCATAAGTACAATGGTGAGGACGGACCAGAGCTAGGCAATGCTTCATTCTGCTCTATATGGGGGACCATGAGTCCACTCTACATTCAATAACTCAGAACCAATTTAGCAGCATCTAACAAAAACCAGCAAAGCAGGTCTGTGGCTCGGGTTGCTCTTGGAAAATTAGGATCCAAACAGATACAAATGAAAAGCAAATCTTTCCTCTTTTGTGACAGATTACACTTTATAGATTGATATCAGATATATGGGCTAGGGCTGAGCCCCGGTGGCGTAGTGGTTGTGTGCAGGACTGCGGCCCACTGGGACGGAGGTTCAATTCCAGCAGTGGGGCTGGGCCTCCTCCTCCCACCACCAGAAAGCAGTAATGGCCCACCCCAAAAAACAACAACAACAACAAAAAAACAGATATATGGGCTAATATTGGACTTAGGTATTTGATCTGGACTGGGCTGGGACGCGTTCTCAATACTCAATTGCTCTTGTACCAAAACCTCGTTTTGTATTTACATATGAGTGTCTATGAATTTGTTTCTACAGTTTGCTAGCTAGCATTTCCCAAATTATTCCCTCACCTAAGTGACAGAGTGACTTACCCTTTGGGCTGTTGGCCTAAAAACCAGCAGTTCAAAACCATCAGCCACTCCTTGGAATAAAGATGAGGCTTTGTCCTTCCTTAAAGACTTACAGCCTTGGAAGCCCAAAATGAAAAATTCAATAAAAAATAAAAATTCAATCCTGCCTAAAAATTCAATTCTGCAATTCTGTTGCTAAAAGTTCATGTACCTGCCATGGCAATGAGTTTTGAGAGTTTGAATGCCTCTAGATCTTCCCATTTATTGTTGTCGTTGTTAGGTGCTGGTGAATGATTCCAACTCACAATGACCCTATGCATATGAGAAACTACAGACAAGATGGTGCCTAGTCCTGCACCATCTTCACAAGTATTACTGCTGTCCATCAGATCGCAGATTTTGTAATTGCCATATGTGATTGAAGTTGGAAAGAAATGCATTCTATAAAATACACATCATATAAAATACATTATGTGGTCGGTGCCGTTAAGTTGATTTCAGATCGAGTTCATTGTCTCTATAGGGTTTCTTCGGCCTTGGTTTTTATAGAAGTTGGTCATGGAATCTTTTCTTAATCAGAGCCAATGTTGGTTTCAATATGGAGACTTTCTGTTAGTAGCCAGGATGTAACCATTATAGTTAGCAGCCATGTGCTTAATCACTGCACCGTGCTGACACACGGTGATGGAGTAAAATTGAGCTCCTTGTGGCTGTTTTGTTTGGATTCTCAAGGAAGTAAAGTGTAAGACGTTTCTTCTATTGTACTGCTGAATGGGTTTAAACTGACAATATTATGGTTAGTCACCATGAGAAAACTGTATGTTTTTCCTAGGGGATCCTTTTATATGGGGAAGATATACTGGGTATTCAATCAAGTATTAGAGGAAGGGTAGTGAAATATAAGGAAAGGAAATGCCTTAAATTACGCTCAGGTATAAATAGCAAAAGAGTGGACCCTGGTGGCATAGTGGTTGAGCATTGGTCTGCTAACCACGAGATCAGCAATTAGAAAGTAGCAGCCACTTGCAGCGGGGAGAAAGGACTTTTCACTACTGGAAAGTGTTATGGTCTCGGGACCTCAGCTTGATGACAGTGACTTTATAGAAAACAAAAGTTATTTAATTTCACAAATAATTCAGCTATGATGGCCCATTTCAGGGGTTTTGTAACTGTTGGAACAAAAATTAAATATGGTCCTGAACAGTTTAATTCTCATCAGGTAACATATAGATTGAGAAGTGATAGCTATAGATAAATACATAGAGAGATGTATATATATACGTACATGTGTGTATAAATAAGTGTAGAGGTACAAATATATCTAAGAACTTGACATTAAACAGGGATTGTGAAAAGTGATTTTGGTGTCATACCAATCTGATTTTTCCATTGGAATTTCCAATCCACTGTATAACTCAGTTGTCTGTATATGTCAGCACAGAACAAAATACATGTACATGAACGGTAACTAAGTAGAATGATGCTGTTTTTATTGTTAGGCACCATTGTCTCTGACCCACAGCAACACTATGCACACTAGAACAAAAGACTGCATGGTTCTATGCTGTCCTCACAATCACTCCTATGCTTAAACTCATTGATGCAGTCAATGTGTCAATCCATTTCCTTCCTTCTCCAAGGACTGGTCTCTCCTGACAATATGTCAAAAGTATATTAGAAAAAGTCTTGTAATCCTTTCCTCTAAGGAGCCCTCTGGCACTACTTCTAATACAGAGAGGTTTGTACTTTTAATAATTCATGGTGTTTTTAATATTCTTATCCGGGTTCACAAGTCAAACGCTTATTCAATATCCAACGTTCACATGCATAAGCTATGATGGAGAATATCAGGGCTTGGGTCAGACAAATCTTGCTTCTAGCAATAGTCTTGCTTTGTGATACTCTAACGAGATCTTGTACAGCATGTTTGTCCAATGCAACTCACCTTTTGATCTCTTGACTGCTCTTTCCAAGAGCTTTGGTTATGGTTCCCAGCAAAGACAAAATCCTGGACAACTTCAACCTTTTTTCTCCATTTATCATGGTGGTCCAGTTGTGAGGATTCTGGTCTTCCTTACTTTGAGTTGTAAACCCTATTTAAAGTCGCCATTGTTGATTGTCATCAAGTGCATCAGTTCCCCCTCACTTCCAGTCACAAGGCTATGATCTCTGCACACAGCAGGTTGTTATTAAGCCCCCCTTCAATCCTGATGCCATGCTCTTCTTCGTATTATCCAGCTTCGGTAAGGATTTACTTCGTGTATAGTTTGAACAAGCTTGTTTAGAGGCTAAGACACTGATGCATGACTTTCCTCATATTAAACCATGCACTCTTCTCTTGTTCTGTTTGAACAATTGCCTCTTCATCCATACACAAGTTGCAAGTGAGCACAATTAAGTATTATGGAATCCCCATTCTCTGGCTACCCACATTTTACTAGGGTCCACACACTTAAATGCCCTGGCACAGGCAAAGAAACACAAGCAAACAACTTTCTTGTATTCTTATTCTCTGCTTTTAGCCAAGGTACATCTAACATCAGCAATATATTCCATATTCCAAGTCCTCTTCTGAATCTGGCCAGAACTTCTGACAGCTCACTGCTCCATTCATATGCTACTTCCTTAAATGGTGCCTCAATGACTAGTTATTTGGTACAGGGTCTCTGTGTAATCTTTCCATCTTCTCTTGATGCATTTCACATCATTTCATTTGTTGCTTATATAGACATTTTCAAAATTGCAATTCAAGACTTGACTAATTTCTTGAGTTATTTCAGTTTCAGATGTGTTGAGAGTGTTCTTCCCTTTGGGTTTACTAAATCTAAGTTTACATATTTCATTATAAAAGTTGTCTTTGTCTTCTCAAGCTGCCCTTTGATATTGTTTATTCAGGTCCTTGATTTCATCTTTTCTTCCACTTGCTTTTTAAGACACTATTTCAGAGGCTCTTCTAATATTCACTTTGATATTTTCTTTCTTTTCTGTCTTTCTACTATTTGCTTTCTTCATGAATGATGTTCTTGATGTCCTCCCACAGCTTTCCATATTTTCTATCTTTAGTGTTCAATGAATCAAATATGTTCTTGAAATTCAGGTGGGACCCATGGTCTGGATTTAGCTAGGGATATTAAAATTTTCCATAGTATCTTACCACAGATGTAATCAATTTTTTTGTGTATTTCATCTCAGGAGTCTATGTAGTCACCTTTTATGCTGTTAAGTGTTTTTCTATGAAGAAGTCATTGGCTTTGCAAAATTATATTATCTAATAATTCCTATGCTTAATTTCTATCACCAAATCTATATTTAAAAAACCCATTTCTCCATTTTTTGTTTCTAATTTTGAAAAAATCAATAGTGAAATATCACAGTTGTCTGTGATAGCATTATATCTGTTTCCTCAAGGAGATCCAATCATAGAAACTATTATTCAATTTATATACAAAACACTACAATGGGTGATAAAAGTTTCTACCAAAAATTTAAGTCAGAAATTGTTTGGACATGCAGTCAATTTATATTGATAATTATTGATGATTGGAAAGCAAAAGTTAGAAACAAAGAGGAAGGACGAGGAGTTGGAAAATATGTTCTTGATGACAGAGATGAGGGTAGAGTCACCATGGTAGAAGTTTGCCAGACCAACAATTTGTATAGAGAAAATAACTTTTTTTTTTCACCAATAGTGACATTACAGTTGAATTCTTCAGAAGGAATACAAAGAATCAAGTTGACTTTATCCATGAGAGGAGATGCTGGAGACTCTCAACATCAGCAAATAAACTGGGCCAGTTCTGACTGTGGAACAAACCATTAGTTGCTCAGAAAGTCAGACATCCCATTTATAACTGAGGAAAATGCAATGGAGTCCATGAGAACCAAGATATTATCTTGAGTCTATTCAATCTTGAGAACAATTTAAGACCACACTTACTTCATTGAACATTAATGACAGAAGGCTTGATGAACCGTGGGAGAAAATAAAGAACTTCATTCATGAAGAAAACAAAGGGTCAGTCTCTCTGTGCATTGACTGCCCTGAGAAGGAATGTTGTTCCCGAAGCTTGGACGGCCATGATGAGGTCCACCAGGCCCTACCATGAGACACCGCATTCCCTCACTGACCCACAGTGCTTCAGAGGATAGCACAGGAGACACTGGGCAGAAAGTGCAGGGCAGAGTGCGATGTGAGAGTTGTGCAATAGGACACAAAGGTGGCAGAGTAGCCAAGGCCCCAAGGAATCCTGGAAATAGACTTCTGACTCAGGGGAAAAAGGCTTGGCACCTCATGAGACCCGACTGGAAAACATACATAGGAGCAGCAGATAGACCTGGAACTATCTAGCATTTGTTTTTTATTTTGTCCTTTCTTTAAGCTATGATTATGTATATGATAGACAGAACAAAAAAATCCTGAAGAGAGAACAAATGGAATCAATGATCCTGAGGGCGGACATAGGAGAGGAAGTGTAGGGAGAATAAGTGGGGAGCCAAAAAACTCAGGGATAATGGAACAACAAGAGATATAAAATTGATGGCAAGAATGGTGTGGCTTAATCGAGTGCATTGTTTCCAAGAGAAATTACTGAGAGCCCCCAATTATATATATACACATACACATATACATACACACATACACACACATACATACATACATACATAATATTTCTATATTTACATATGTATTTATAATGAAAGGCCAATGCACATATATTCACTTAAGTATTAAGATAGCAGATGAACTCAAGACCTCCCTAAACACAGGAACCCTTTTTTCTAATAACCTGGCTCTTTTTTATATTCACCTTCCCAATCCAAATTCTGAAGACAAGATGGGTGTGTAAGCAAAAGTGGTGAAGAAAGCTGATGGTGCCTGACTACCAAAGGTATAACATCTGGACTTTTAAAGGCTTGAAGCTAAACAATCAGCAATCGAGTAGGGAAATAGAAGCACATCAGTCTGAGTGATCATAAGGTGTGTGTCAGTGGGATCAGGTATCAAAAGATTTAAAACAAACAAGTGTATCAAAGTGACAGAAAAGCATTGGGGTGGAGACCTAAAGTCCATCTATAGACTGTTGGTTACAAGAAAGAGTTGATTCAACCCGGGTGCAGCATAGCACCAATGAAACACACATTATTTCTCTAGTTTTTGAATGTTTCTCCATGCCCATACCCCCACCACTACCATGACTCATTTCTACCTTACAAATCCAGCTAGACTGGAGTATACACATTGATACAGATAAGAGATTTTGACATATGAAATTCAGGGCAGATAAAGCCCATGGAAACAGTAGTGGGTTATAGATATCATGGGGTAAGTGGATGTTGGGCATTGTGGGGCATGGAGGACTCATCACAAGGTTGAATATAAAACCTAACTCCTCAGGGGACAAAAAGCAGAAATATGGGTGAAGGAAGACAATGGACAGTGTGAGACACAAAATAAGAACAATAACATATAATTGATCAAGGATTCATTAGGGAGGGGAAAAAAGAGGGACTGATACCAAGGGCTTACGTAGAAAGAAAATGTCTTGGAAATTTTGATGGCACCCTTTCACAAATGTGCTTAATACAGTTGAATGATGGATTGTTATAAGGTTTGTAAGAATTGCCCACTAGAATAATTTTTAAAAAATAAAAGAAAACTAAAATCTACATTGTTGAGGAAAAAGGTCAGGAAAATTGTGTCAATAATTTTTTTTCACATCCCAAAAAAAGAATGATAAAATTTTGAAATTGTTTTTGCCACCACTTATACGTGCATGTACACTTGATAAAATGGATGTATGAATTGCCATAGTATATGTAAGAACCCTCAATAAAATGATTCGTGTCAATTGAACAAGAGGATGTAACCATAGTAAATACACACACACCCAGTGAAAGAACATATGCATTAACCTCTTTCAGAACTGGTCAGCTTTAAAATTATAGTACTATTCTTTAACATACACTTTCTATAAAATATAGAGAAATTAGAGGGAAAATTTAAAAGACACAGAAGTAAACAACACAGTCAATCAACTTTATGGTATAGATATATTACTACACTGAACAGCATAATATACCAATGTGCATTCAATAGGTCTTAGTTTAGTCTACTGCTAAAACCCCAATAAATTAAAAATATATCAAAATAATATAAAATATCTTCCCAGATGAAATTACATAACCTGAAAGATCGATAGTGAGAACAAAGGAAACTAATGCAAATAGTTGCATCATCATTGTAAGTTTTTTTATGGACTAGGAGTTTACTGGACATATATATTTATAAATACTTACAATATTGCACTGACATCTAATTTTTTCAATATTAACTGTAAAAATACTATTTTTCACTTTCATTTTAAAACAAACATGTTGCTGTCAACATGCCTGCTTCTGACTACCAACAACTCTGTACAGCCAAGAGCTGCCCCTGGGTTTCCATAGATGCAAGTTGCCAGGCTTTTCCTGGCGGAACAGAAGCTGTGTTTGAATCACGGTCATTTTTATTAGACGCAGACTACTGGACTGCTGGGAGTTTTCCCTGGGTTAGATGCATTTTGGGGAATGAGATCTATGTCTTCAATTCTTCGTTTAATAATGAACACCTGCTAACTACCAACCAAACCTTGATGAATGGCAGGGAACTACCACATTCTTCAGCAAAGTGTTCTGAGCTGAATTTTTCTAAGTTTATGGTTCAGTCTCTCGCATATGACCCAGTGACAAATGAATGAAACAGTTTGATGGTCAAATGTCATTCTCAAAATTGTTGTTTGGGTGCATTCTGAAGCCTCTGTGTCTAACTATCTGTTCTAGTTAGAATCTGTCAATTTTGCTGGGCCAGGATTTCCAATGCTTTGGCAATGTTGGCCTTGTAACCTCCCATGATATAAGGACTTAATATAATGCAATCAACTGCATAATGGAAAATGCTGCATAAACCACCCAAATTATAAGAAAACTAGGGTAAGATGCAATCCCTAATTCAAGTCACAGTCCTGATGCAACTGAAAGTAAGTTTCCTAGGAGGTGTGGCCTACTTCTTATATAAATGGACACTGGGAAAATTTGCATGATATGTCCTGGGCCTGGATCCTGCATCTGTCCCATTGACTCTGAGCTCTTTGGACTTGGTCCAAAGGTGTCATACTGCCTGCTGAAAAGAGGCATCTTCAGTTTTGTCATCTGACCTACCAGACAGTAGGTCTATGACTTTGGATTAATTCAATTATGAGCCTGGCATACTGACTTTGGATTCTTTCACCGCTTGATATGTTTCTGCTGATCTGGAGTCCATGAAGCCATTTGAATCAGATGAAGCCTCTAGCTTGACAGCTGACATCAGGGACTTGGGATGGACTTGTCCTCTTCTATAACTGTGTGAAGCATTCTCTTGATATAAACCAATATCTATCATCTATCTTTCTGTCTATCTATCTCTCTCTATCATCATCTATCATCTATATATCTATCAATCATCTATCATCTGTCTGACATCATCATCTGTTCATCTATCTTATATCTATAGAACCTAGCATAACATACCATCTCCTAGTAGCTATGCCTTTTCCCCTCACAATTCTTCATTTTAACAAGCATGATAAAATGTCCATTTTGGAAGTCAATCTCTCCTGATTGCATATCCAAAATATGTGAGACAAATTCTCACCAAGATATCCTCTAAGGAACATTCTACATATACTTCTCCCAAGAAAATATTGACTATTCTTTTGGTAGTTGCCGATGCTTTTCAATATTCTTTGCAGCCACTACAATGCAAATGCATCAATTCTTCTTCAATTTTGCTTTTCCATTGATCAATTCTCACATGTGTATGAGCCTATGAAAAAATACCATTGCTTGGATCAGGTGCAGCTTAATCCTAAAAGTTACATCCTTGCTCTTCAGCATTTAAAAGAGAAGTTGTGCATCAGATTTACCAAATGCGCTGTCACTTGATTTCTGGACACTTTTCCATGAGCACTGATTGTAGATCAAGCAAAATCAAACCCATTCAAGTTATAATATTTTTAATGATATATTAGTCCAGTTTTGAAAATTTTAGTTTAAAAAATTTAGCATTAGATTTTATAATAGACATTTAAGTCATTTTAATTAATAATTTTACTTACAAAAGTTCTGGATAATTCTTACTGTATATCTCGGAGGAAAATGCTTCAGGGAAAAATACTAAAATGGATATTATAGATTCTTAAAGACATTTTGGAGTATTTTGAGTTTTGAAAGAAAGGACTTAGTCCCATAATAGAAATAGGAAGATTCATCAAGTTTCTTACAGAAATTTACCTTATTATAAACATAGATGTACACTGGTATTTATGTGATGTAAAACTTAAGGTCAGTAACCCGGTTGCACATATTTTCATAAATTAGATTTTTTTTTGGGGGGTGGGAGAGAGACAAAAAATGGAGCAAGAAATTCATTTGGAGCTCAAAATTCTGAATTTCATCACTACAGTGAATACTACGGTCTGCCATTTTCTAACTGCAGGAATAAAATAGCTAGAACAAATATATACTCATATATAAAAGAAGTGCACCTTGAAGAATTTACATTCCCTGCGGCATGTTGCAAAGATAAAATATTTACTTAAACTCTTTTGTTGAGTTATGGACTGCATCTGTTTGGACATGCATTTCTACTTTGAGGGTAATAGAAGTTCAACATTTTTTACCCAGCCCTTCACCAGTCTTTTCTTACCACTCTGCCATTTAGGTATCTAAAGGAGACTCCAGGAAATATTTCAAATACTAAGTATCATTCTATCACAAAATGGCTGTAATGTTACTTACTGAAAAGACAGAAGTGGCTCAGAGCCAGACGGTTCTGACATTTAAAAGGTCCTGACACCATTCAGAGCCTCAGACCCAATTATGAGACAAAGAGTGTTCTTATTGTGGCACAACCGTGCAGCTGTGCAGGACAACCCTGTTTCATATGACTTCCTCTTTCCGCACGAGCCTATGACTCAAAAGGTCAAGTGTGTGCCACTGGAGTTTCACCCTACATTTTGAATTGGACCATTTTCAGGCATTCATTGTGATTATTCAGCAGGAGGTTCTCCATGTTGCTGAAAGGGCATGTTCTTGAATTAAATTAGTTTAAGAAGCTGATTATTAGATAACAAGACTACTTACAATATTTAGCATTATTATCCATATTTTAAGTTAGTATGTAAAGTTCAAGTTTTAAGTTATCTATATTTTAATGATCTCCATCTTGAAGTACTAGAATTATGCCTCTGATTTCTCCTTATCTGTTCTCTAAGTATTATTATTGAAATGACACCCACTTGTTCTAAATATACGAGAAGTAGTCTCAGTCTATAATGATATATGTTACACTATGAGATGGGTATTGGATTCAAATAACTCTCTAATTGAAACAGTTGAAGTAGGAAAACTGCAAGCAGAAGAACTGTGCTTGAATTTGCCAAGGCCTCGGGAAGAATGCTTAAAAACAACATAGAGCTGCCTTTGAGAATCTCATCCCAAACCTAAAGACTGGGCAGGGTTGTGACCTAGTATGAGTACTCCTTTGATTTCATTTTTAGATATATCAGGTAGACTCTGAATATTATATAATATTTGGACTCAGGACTTATTCTTATATAAAGGTAAAATTTATCCAAAACCAACCACAAATCTAATAAGTGTTTTATGTAAATGAAACACATCCCTCCTGAATAACTCACTAGATATTTTCCCTTTTGAATTAAATTCTTATGCAATGATAGGTACCTATGTCAAGATTTAGTACCTTTAAGTAGATATTACATTGTACAATTGTAGAGCTTTACTGAATGCATTTTTCCTGCACATATAATTGGAAAGCATAGCACAAATATCTATAACTGTTCTGAAACTGCCTTTTCTGTGAAGCAGTATGGGTGAATCTAAGAAGAGGCGCACATGACATTTACAAAACTCTGCAGATCATTGAAACACATATTGGTTCAGAAGCAGATGAAAAACTGAATGAACCATTCTTTAGAAGAGAGAGTAATCACTGAGAGTAATCACTAGCAAGAGCTCCTTAACATCAGATCATCACTGAAAAGGAAATTAAAGTACATTGCTCTTTTTGAGTGCCAAATTGATTTCAGGTCTAAAATAACATTTACCAAGTTTGTGGAATCCACATAATGATTATTCTTCTGAAACTGAGCCTTTTGAGTGAAAACATATGTACTGGACATAAATAAATTAAGTTCTAATACATAAAAGTCCTGGTTAGTATTTCAAATGACACACCTGTTCATTTTTCTCTTAATGGTTTTTTGCACAGAAATATGAGTTCGGTGTCAGAAGATGAGTAAGGGCAGGAAAAAAAAAGAGTTTCCAATTGTAGAAAATATTTAGAGGAAAAAAAGTTCATCTTATTTTGCTTTCACTGACATGCTAAAGGAAATTCCTATCCTTTCTTGTTTGGGTAAATTGGATAATCAGCGACATGTCCACAATTGCCCTATGCAAGTTATGCTGCTGGGGCTATGTGGATTCATCGAGACCCAGTCTTGTTACAGTCAATAGACGCTCTCAAGTCAAGCTTTGACTCATAGAGACTCTTAAGTACAGCAGAAGGAAGCAGTGCTTAGTCCTGTACAATCCTCACATTTTTACAGCTTATTTCTTGTGCTTTAACCCATTGTTTCAGCCATAGTGTTAATTCATCTCATTGAAAATCTCCCTCTTTTCCCCTGACCTTTCCATTTTACAGTCATGATATTTTTCCCCAGGGACTTGTCTCCTGATAATATAGCCAAAGTATGTGTGACAATCTTGACACACTTGCTTATAAGGATTATTTGAGTTATACTCCATCCAAAACAGTGTTGTTTATTCTTCAGGCAGTCAGTAGTATCTTCAATATTCTACAGCAACACCACAATTCAAATCTAGAAAATCTCCTTCAGTCTTCCTTAGTGAGTGCACAACTTTCACAGGCATATGAGACAATTGAAAATTCCATCCTTGGGTCTCACACACCTCAGTCCTCAAAGTGACAAATTCACTGAAGATCTTGCACAGCAGATTTACCGAATTCACTAAGTCATGATTCATGCAAGATGAAATCTTTCACAACATCAATCTTCTATACATGTATATAATGATGTGATCTATTGTCTGTCAGATTTTTATTCTGTGGTGGCCTGTGTGTTGTTGTGACATTATAACATATGTCACTAGTATTTTAAAATCCAGCCAAGCTACCCAAAGTGAACATGTTTTAGCAAAGCTTCTTTACTAAGAAAAGAACAAATCCACTATTTACTTTGGAGAAAGCAGCACTGAAAACTAATGACTGAAGTCATTAATTCAAGCATTACAATACTAGGAATGGTGTTTGAGGATGTGCCCCTCAGGTCTGAAGAAACTCAACGTGACAAAGGAGGAGTTCCTTTGTCAAAGTGCAGTCTACAGTGGTGACTGAATGGAGGAAAGCCATGGTGATCTTCATTTGCTATGGGGGCACAACTCAACTTGAGAAGAAGAAGCTACACATATCTAAGAGTTGGAATGTAGGAATTATGAATGTAGGAAAATTTTAAGTCATCAAAAATGAAATGGAACATATAAAGATTGACATGCTGCCCTTAGCGCACTTTTTGCTTAAATTACCCCTCTCCCCTTATCAAGAGATGTTATCGGGCACAACCCCTTTGAGGGTCAAAAGACCTTTCACAGGGATCACCTAAGACTCAGAAAGCACATAAATATTTCACAGTATATAATTACGTTATTTTGTGATTAAACTCTATGCTCTAATTATGCTTCATTATGTCTAATTTGTAAAAATGAAAATACTTCCTGCATATCATTTATTTACACTATGATTATTAACAATAGCAACAATTTGTTAAGAAATAGCAACAAAAATAATTTTATGGTTGAGGAGTCATCACAACCTGAGAAACTGTATGAAGGGGCCACGACATTAGGAAAGTTTAGAACATCTGCTGCAAGTCTTTCTCTCAGGAGCAGGGCTGTCCATTTCCCTCCCCAGCTAGGAAGACAAGGTAGAGATTAAATCCAAGAATGGGATCATAAACAAAGACAACTGAAATAACATAGATACACTTTTCTTTTACTTTTGCTAATACCACTCAGTGATATATGTATTTTAACTTGCCTTTTCTTCTGCTTTCTGTAGTCTCTCCTTCCTGCATAATATATAAGAAAATAGACCACGAAAGAGGGGGCTGCAGTTTGGAGAGAGGTTCCCACTGAACATGTCTGCTGCAGTCCGTAAAAGTCTAATATTAAAATAAAACTATAATAATTCTAATTGGTCATGTTAGTGGTCTTCTTTTATCCAAGCCCCTAACACTAGGCCTTAGTGCTTCAAGTATTGGCGACTGTGAATCAAAAAGTCATATGGTTTACTAGGCCAGAAAAGACATAATCAAGAGAATTTGATTTACATTAACTGTTAGAAAATACATTTCAAGGCTGAGTGGCGTAGTGGTTGTGCACAGGACTGCGGCCCACTGGGATGGAGGTTCAAATCAAATGCTGGGCCACCTACTCTCACCACCAGGGGGCAGTGATGCCTCCACCCCACACAAAAACAAACAAACCAGAAAATACATTTCAGGAGAAAATGCATTTCATCTTTAAGTACAATACTGTTTGTGATAGGATTATGTCTATCCAACTTCTAGGATATCTAATCAATAGAACTGTTCAAATTCTCAACAGCAGCCAGAAAGAGTAGGGATGAAGAAATCTGCTCACTAGTCCAGTTTTAAATTGAATTTAAGTGTGTAATAAAGATACATTGGTAATTATTAGTGATTAGAATGCAAAAATTGGAACAAAAACAGAGAAACAGTAGTAAGAAAATATAGCCGAGTTTATACAAATGAAACTGGAGACTTCATGATAGATTTTTCAACACCAATAATTTCACTGCAAATACCATTTCTCCACTTCTGAAGATGTCAGATATACATATCAAGTTGAGTATATCAGTGAGAAGACATGACAGAGAAATTATTAGCCATTAAAGTCACATTAGAAGCTGACTTTGGAATAGACCATCAATTGCTCATGCATAATTTCAAAATAACACTGAAGAAAATGAAAACAAGCGCCTTAGAACCAAAATGCAACATTAAGTATATCACATCTGAATTTTGAGAACAGCACAAGGACAGTTCATTTAACACCAATGATAGAACCATGAGGGACTGTGGGAGGACATCAAGAGTATTGACCATGAATAAAGCACACATTCACTAAAGAGATAAGAAATACTGAAAATATCAAAGCTAGCATCAGAAAAGATCCTGAAAATGCTCTTAATCATGTAGTAGCTGACAGAAATGGAATAGAATAATAAATGGAAGTTTTCAAAGGGCTACTTGAAAAGACAAAGTAAAATATTATAAAGAAATGTGCAAAGACTTAGCGTTAGAAAACCAAAAGATAAGCTGAGCCCTGGTGGCTTAGTGGTTGTGTGGGACTGTGGCCCACAGGGTTGACAGTTCAAACCCAGAAGCAACTCTCCAGGAGGAAGGCTGGGTTTCCTACTCCCACCTGGAAAGTGATGCGCGAAAAAAAAAAAAAAAAAAGAAAAAAGAAAGCTAAAAATGAGGAACACAGTGCGGGCTGCAGTTCCGCACTCAGCCACTTAAGCCACGGGAGCTCAGCCCCACAGTATATCTTAAAATGGAAAAACTGAATAAAAAAATTCAAGTCTTGATTTGCAATTTTGAACTATTCTGTAGATAAAATATTGAATGACAGTGATCATTAAAAGAAGATGAAAAGTGTGGTAGTTACTTAATCTGGTGTAAATTTGGGAATGAAAGAATTAAGATTGAAGGGGTGGAGTTAAATCTGTCAATTTGAATAGAGCCAGTATGCTCTCTGTGAGGGCATGGCATTCTTTTGAGAATTCTGGGAATTCCTGCATTTACTCCTTGGAGGTGGGACAGACTCTTTCTCTCCTCAGTCCTTGAGAGATGTTCTGCTGACAAGAACATGGCACAATGCTCATAGACCCCATGCCCTGGGAACTGGAGGACCCATGTGGAGACTTAATCCAGGGCTGAGATGATTACAATGCCCCTACCTACCTAATGAGTAGACTTCTTTCCTATTGGTCTGTGATCTTCCTGCATTCAGCATGATTGCATGTGTTTTGTGAGTGCGACAAGGAAGTTATAGATTGGTATCAGACATATGGGCTAATGTCAGACTTATGGCCTTGATCTGGACTAGGCTGGGATGTATACTCAATATCCAATTGCTCTTATATATAAAGTTCTTTCTTATATAAATGTGAACGTCTATGAATTTGTTTCTCTAGTCTATTCAGACTAACACAGAAAGAGTAGACAATCACTGTACCATAAAGAACTAGTATATATTCCAATATTTCAGGAGGCAATAGATAAATAAGAACCAATAGTACTGAAGGAAGAAGTTAAACTACACTAAAAGCAATAATCAAAAACAAGGCTCCAGCAACCCATTGGATATCAACTGAAATGTTTCAACAATTTTAGGAAGCACTGGAAGCACTCACTCATTGATGTCAGGACGTTTGGAAGAGTTTCCTGGCCAACTGACTAATTGTGATCCGTATCTCTACCCATTCCAAAGAAAGGTACCCCAACACAATACTCAAATTATAGAGCAATATGATGACTATCATATAAGTAAAATTTTGCTGAAGATTATTCTACAATGTTTGCAGCAATACATTGACAGGGAGTTGACAAAAGTTCAAGCCAGATTCAGAAGAGGTCATGGAACAAGAGATAACATTACTTATGTCAGATGGATTTTTGTTGAAAGCAAAAAATGCTAGAAAGATATTGCCAATGTTTTATTGACTAAGGCAAGGGATTTAACTGTGTGGTTCATAAAAACAACAACAACTATGGATTGTCTTGAGAATAATGAGAATTTCAAAATATTTTATTGTACCCATGTGGAACTTGCTCATAGCTCAACAGGCAGTGGTGTGAAGAGAACATGTGTATACTGTAAGGTTTGAAATTAGGAAAGAAGTGAGTCAGCAGCAGTATTTCTTCTCACTATACTTGCTTAATATGCTTTGCAAATCATCAGAGAAACTGGATTATACGAAAAAGAATTCAACATCCAGTTTGGAGAAAGGTTTATTAACAGTCTGAGATATGCAGATGGCACAGCCTTGCTCCCTGAAAGTGAGGAGCATATGAGATACTTCCTGTGAAGATCAAGGATTGAAGTCTGTATTATGGATTACACAAATAAATGTAAGGAAGACCCAACACCTCATTACTGGACCAATTGATAACAGCATGATACATTAAGAAAAGGTTTCAGTTAAGCATTTTTGTCTTGCTTGGTTATACAACCAATGCTCATGGAAGTAGCATTCAAGAGTTCCAGTGACAGCTTGCACTGAGTAAATCTTCTGTCCAAGAGTTATAATGTTCAAAAGCAGGATGTTTACTTTGAGGACTAAGGTTCACCTGAACCAAGCCATGATGTTTTCAATTGATTAATATGAATATGAAACTTTGACATTGTATAAAGAAGACTGAAGGAGAATCAATGCATTTGAATTGTGGTGCTTGTGAAGAATAATGAAGGTATCATTGATTGCTTAAAGGACAAATCAATCTGTCTTGGAAGAAGTATGGTCAGTGTGTTCCTTGGAGATAACAATGGGGATACTTTATCTTACATATTTTGACGATGTTTGCAGAAGAGAAGAGACCCAGAAAAAGGATGTCATGCTTGGTAAAGCAGAGGGATAGCACACAAGTGGAAAGACTTTAATGAGATGGCTTGACAGAACGGCTGCACCATGAACTCAAACAGGAACCACTGTGCGGATGGCACAAGATTGGAGAGTCTTTCTTTTCATTTTTCATGTAGCCTCTATGTGTCAGAACCAATTTGAAACAACTACTACAGCAACAGTTTACTGATCAAATTGTGATGGTGCTGTGTTCATTCATATAGAGTTGCAAATCATATGGAAGGTTGTAGTTCTTGTGCTTCACCAGCACTTTCTTTTAAATCCTCATTTAGAGGAAGCAAGATGGTAACATGTGCATGTTGAAGATTTTAGTAAGCTTTCTTCCATCTTATGTTGTTGTGTTAGTCCGGATAAACTAGAGGAACAAATTTCAGAGACATGCATGTAGGTATAAAGAAAGGGTTTATATACAAAAGAAATGTGATCCTAAGAAGGCATCCCGATCCAGTACAGTGCAAAGTCATAAGTCCAATAATAACCCATATGCCCGAAATCAGTCTATAAAGTCTGCTTCCGACTCAGGAAGTCACAGTTCAGTGGGTGCAGAATTCTGGCACTGGCAGGGGTCTCCCCATGGGTCCTTGCTTCCAGGGCTCAGGTCCATCAACAGCATGCCATTCCAGCTTCAGAGGTCTGTCTTCATCAGGGCAAACCCGTGTGGTCTCTTCGCTGGCTTCTCCCAACTTCTCAGAGGCTGCATCTTCTCTTTTCCATGATTAATCATTTCTGAAACTAACTCCCAACAACTGGGGAAGATAGCTTCTCATTTTCACGAGGGAAATACCATGAGATTTCCCAGGAGTCTCAGGTGAAAACCATGCCCACACAGAGGCCTCATCAGCTACTCCATGGCTTTCTCCTGCTTAACAGGCCAGACTCCACCCCTGCATTTCAATTATAAAATTAACATAAGCACATGACTGCCACAGTTGTCTTCTCCAAATAGTTGTTTTTCAGATTATCTGCTTAGACTGTCACCCAACTATCTTGTAGAACAAAGTAAAACTTCTCCATAGTTTTCAAATGCTGTAAATCTTCCTGGAGACCAACTGCCACATTTTCCACGACGTAGAAACTGGCAATTCTAAACTACTGACCTTTGTGTTAATTGTTGGATTCTTTAGCTATTGTATAACAAGGGCTCTTATAGCTTTATTGGGCAACACTATCTTTTGATATGGGCTCTTTTCTCACAATACATCTTACTTTTAAAAAATTACTTTGTATAGAATGCATTTTGCTCACATTCATCTTTCTAATTATGTATTAAAGGTGTTGGGTAGCAAGGAGCAGAAACCGGGGTTGTCCCTCTGTATACAAAGGCCTCCCTCAACACCCTCACAAGAAGCTGGAAGCCAATAAATGCTAGAGGGCACACACAAATCAGGCTCTTGAGACAGGAAGCCACTCCACTTGGAAGGGCCCCAATCTAGATCAGGTGGGCTTAATTCAATCAATGGTATCAACCAGTACCATCGACCACACCTCCCAGCACAGTGTTCTGAAAAGCCAGAAATTTTGAGACCCCCCCCCCCTCGCTCTTTCTTACCTGTTCTTCTACCACACTGCGGTCTCTCAGACCTCAAGTCTCCATATGAAGGTGTGAAGTGCTTTCAGAGTGTAAAATCTTAATCAACTTGCATCATTTATAAAAACTTCCTTGAATCACAACCAGACTTCTGCCTCAATTCTTTCTGGTGAAGATCCAAGGACCAAGGTATTTCCCATCTGACGAATGCAACACAGGTTTGTAAGTTTAAAGAATTAGTATGTGTGTGTGTGTGTGTGTGAAGTTATCATGCATTAATGATCAGAAAACTATGCTATTGAAGATGTAACATCTTATCATACATTGCTTCTGATGTATTTGGTATTACAAAAACATGTAGTAGCACCTTAAAATGCATCAAAAAGTCAGACATCTTTTGTGGGGGTGTTCCTGTGGGTCTCGTAGAGAGGGGTAGAAAGTGAAGGATGCTGCTGTGTCTCCTGGTTTGAAGCTTCTGTGTATCTGTGCTTCCAAGTCTTGATGGGCTGTGTCTCAGAATTTTAAAATGGAAGAATATCATTTTAAAGTGCTACTACATATTCTGGTCTTGAGTCAGGCAGAAGCTTCTAGGTATCCGATGTTTCCATGAATCCCAGAAAGAACTCCAGTCTTGAGGCAATAAGACCTCAGGTCAGCTCACCTGATATGCTTCCATTTTAAAATTCTGGGACACAGCCCATCATTATGCTTCTAGCTTCCCGATAGTAACAGCTAAATTCCTGTAATACTATTGGACGATAGTTTCCTACAATGCAATTGGAAGGCTTGTCCTGTGATGTGATTGGTGGAAATAGTCTTGTAAGACAATTGGACAGGTTGGCTCAGCTAGCTATACCTTATTTACATACCTCAGCCCCAAATACCTTATTTATATAGTCCACAGTATGGGCCAATCATTTCTCATGCTGCAAAACCATGACCTTTTAAGGATATGTTTGGAAACCAGGAAACATGTGAGAGAAATGGTATGATTGCTCAATGAAACTATGTAAGCCTTGCAAAAGTGGTATTAAGCATAGCTCTGCATCTTCAAGCCTGGTCTCCACAGTCTCTGTTGGTGACTTCATTGCTCTCACTTCTCTGAGTGCTAGGCCTGTTCCCAAAGACCTTAGTGAAGTGAATTTCCCCCAAATCACTCTTTTATCCATGTCAGTATAGCTCCAATCAAATGACTGAGTGGGTCCATGTAAATAAAGTCGATGAAGCACTAACAGAAGATATTTCTGGGTATAAGAACTAGACATCTCCGTAGCAGGGGGATAAAGTTTCCCAAACTATCAAGGCATGACAGCAAGCAAAGAAGCCTGTTCCAGATGCATATCTACATGGCATAGACACCAGAAAAGAGGAGCTGCAGCTCCACAACCTGTGGATTAAAGCCATCAGTGAGCTTCCTGATCCCCTAAACCAGGCAGAGGCCAAGGGAACTTGTAGTCAGAAGTTTAAGGACCAAAGAGACGTGGCTCTTCAGTGAGAAGAAGTATTGTGGTTCTAAAACTACATCCTTAACGACTTATGATCTGGGTTTGTGATTATCTGTTTACTTTTTTTTATTGTGACACTACAATTTTGTTCATTGCCTCTAAGTTCTGAGTAGCCATTGTGACATTATCAAAGTGGCAGAGAACTAGAAAACCTACCGTGGGAGGAATGGTTGGTATCAGAATAGAGGAAAAGAAGGATGAGTCGGGTGGAGTGGGGAGAGAAGGGTGGGGGGTGGCATTTGGTCTTGGGTTAGTGTGGAATCGAATTCTCCTTATGTACTCAAAAGGAGGTTTGATATGGCCTTTATCATTCCCTGAAACAGCAGGCCTCCAGATTGTAGAACGATATCCCTCATACATCTATAATAAACCATTGGTAGATGGTACACAGTGAGGAAAAAAAACATGTTCTAGGAATTTAGAAGAATCTTACCAAGCAAATAAAAGTGTAGGGAAAAAATAGCCTCCCATTTTCATGTGCTTTGTTGTTATTGTTGTAACATGCAGAGATGAGAATATCCAAGTCCTTCAATAATATTTCGCACATTGACAATGCACCTATTAATATGCCTAGACTCAAACATGCCCAGAAATTCATAACAGAATTTGAAAGAAAGGTATGTGAATAGGCTTTGTTGGTATGTGAGAAGTTGGAATGTGGATAGCTAAAAACAATAAAAGGCAACCGAAACCAAAGACTTTAAAATTAATTTTGGAAAGATAGTGCATGAATTGTGTGTGTGTGTGTGTGTAATACAGATAGTCTAATTTTCTGACCCTGTTCCTGGGCTTGCAATCTTTCAGATGTGGGCTTTCTTTTCAGCCTGGGAAATCATTTTTTTTTTCTCATTTAGAAAGTTGGCAAAAAACACAGAGAATTAAAAATTTACAAGATGTATTGGAAACAGTATTTATTAACATCACATTTTCTCACTAGGAAGCTTTTGTGCAGTAGTGAAAATAATAAAATCCAATACATAGCTCTGGAAGCATTTTTTATAAGCCTGTACCATGAGTTCTTCAAATGAAGGCATTGTCACTGGGGAATTGATTTTCGTATTGGAAAACATTACTGAAATGCATTCAGCTCTCTATTTGCTATGCTTTGATCTGGAAATGTGTGGGAATTTAATAGAGTTACTAAATCTAATATCTTTTTATATATAGTTTCAATTTTTAAAATACATATTTCATAACCATAAGTATGTATCTCATAGAAACCATGGATAAAGAAACAAAATAAACAGTCTCTAAAGGAAAGGTAATTTGTAGCTTATTTCAAAGACCATCAGCTATATTAATCTCCATTTTAACAATGCATTTCAGTTATAATGAACATATATATTTGACTTTACCTTAAAGACATAGTATGTCTAGTGTGACACCAAATGAGAAACATTGCCTGAGATATCGTTACTGCAAGATAATCGTGAGGGCATTGTTTTTCAAAGTATAATATTCTCAGTTCTGTTAGGTGATGGTGTGGTTCGTTTTTTCTTTTCTTTTACTGAATATTTGCAAATATAAATGAAAGGTGAGGACTACTGATTTTGTAGATCTTATTTGATGAAAATAATGTTACTTAGGCAAAATCTGAGAAATTTCAATGAATTTCTACATTTGATTTTTTTCTGCTTACCTTTATTGCTTTTGATTGACATGTAATTTAATAATCCACATTTTTCTCTATACCATATTTTCAGCTGAAAGTCTTTGAATTATATATTTTAAAAGTTGTTTCAAGGTTTACAACACACCACATTCAACAGTATAATACTTCTCTTATTATCATTTATAATAATTGAAGCTTATTATTCCCATTAGCGTCTAATCACCCTCTTTATGTTATCACACATATATCATTAACCCCACTACATAGTGTTATCCTTTCTGGATTTAGGAAATCAAGAATATTAAGTAGATTTGAAATATTTTCCATTTATTCAAATATTTATCATTGCAATTGATCTATAATCAGATTTATATCTGGAAAGTCTTTCTACACTTGGATCTTAGCCAAAAAACCCAGAAACGGATGGAATGTCTTCCTTTGAAAAGAAATACATTGTATATTTTTCTTCTGATATGTTGTAAGTTTATATTTGCTTCAAAATGCTTCACAGCTTCCTCAATTTTACGGGAGATAGTAGTTATAGAATCTGGATGTGATTTTTTTTTAATACTAAAAAAAGTCACACTGCCTTCTGACATTCATTGTATCTAATAAGAAAGATAAATCGAATACTAATGTTTTTATACTAAATCTTTATGCCTATTTTTCCTGTTTTAGTTATTTCCCTCTAACTAGTCCGAATATTGTACTTAGTTGTGATGTTGTGTGTGTGTGTGTGTGTATATATATATATATATATATATATATATATATATATATATACACACACATAATTCACCTGCTTAAGTTCTTAGAGTTTAGTTAATCATCTGCTCTGCATTTCCTTTGTTTGCCTTCAAGAATGCTAATGAAGATTAGAAAAATCCACTCTCTTCCAGCCCCTCGCCAAAAGAAACACAACTCTAGTCGAATGAGGTACTCTGAATTAATTTCAAGTTGATATCGGGGAAAACTTAATGGGGATGCCGCACTTTTATTTCTGCAGAATAGAATCACCGGCCCTGTCATCACGGGAAAACGTAGGGAAGCCTGGATTGACATCCTCACATTATTGAAAACCCTCGTCCTTGCTTTGTTCCTATCAGAGGAGGTCTCCTGTTGAATCAGGATTTCACCACTGCTCAGTAGTCCCGATGACATCCCAGCCCACAGCCACTGGGGTGATTCTGACTCATGCTGTCCACGAAGACCGAGTACTCCTGCTTCCGAGGGCTTCCAAGACGGACTGCTTTATGGATTGCAAATCATTTAGAGAAACTGTAGCTAATAAAAGCTCCTAAATTTCACCAAAAATTACTCATTCAAAAAAAGTCAAAAATATTCCATTGGCTATATCCAAAAAAAGTCATCACAACCAACAAATAATAGGCACATTTCTAGCAAAGAAAAATACAAAAACTAGTTTTCAAATATGTAGTACCTCGGATATCATACAAAGTGACACAAATGACATAGATTCTTCAATAGAAATAAAAAATTGAAGGTCAAAAGGAAATCATATTTTTCAAATGCTGAATAAAAAAGGAAAATTAGCAGATGGAAGGTTGATACTTTTGTGGAGAAAAAAAGAGGAAGTTAAGACAATTTATATGAAGACAAACTCAGATAACTTGTTGCCAGACTACTTATCTTTAAAAAATAGACAGAGAAAAGCTTACACATAGAAAGAGATATTAAAGGAATTAATTTTGGAATATAAGGAAGGTAAAAATAAAATAAGAACAAAAATAATGGGTTAATAAAATAGATTTTATTCCCTTAAATTTTCCATATTTTATTTAATGGTGGGTGCATTTAAAAGCTGTAATTTTGTCTTATACTTGTCCTGACATGCAAGAAAAATGTAAATATAAGAAGAAATGTAATAAATGGTGAGATATATTATGTTTATGAGTTAAAAATGTTAACTTAGTTGACATAATGTCTTGTCATATTGATATATAGGTTTAATGCCATTTGTATCATAATGACAAAAGTTTTTTATACACAGAAATAAGCAAAATGGTCTAATTTGTATATGAAAAAACCAAATGGAGAGGAATAACTAAAATAACTTCAAAAAGAATAGAGTAAAATAAATCAATTTGCCCTATTTCAGTAATATAATATACCCAAAGTTATCAGGTATATTGTTTCACTGGAGCAATTGACATTGATTAATAGATGAGGATAGAGAACTTAGAATAGACTGATATAGACATAATCATTAATTTTCTTACAATATTTCATAAGTAATTTATTTTGAAGAATTACCTTTTTAACAAGCAATACTGGAGCAATAGGAAGTCTAAGATTGATAAGAGGGTGAATAAGCCTTGGATGAAATGTCACATGCATATAGAAGTGAGACATTGAATAAGGAAGACTGAAGAATAGTAAATACATTTGAATATTGAGAATGCCATGTGCTGTCAGAAGAACAGACACTTTTTCTTTAAGAAGCTTGGTCAGTCTGATGGAGCCCTGGCCTCACAGTCTAATTTTGATATTCCCTGGGGATTGCATTGCTCTGTTCCCCTGCTGCTCTGCTGCATACCCTGGTGTCTCACTTCAGCGTGGTGGGGTCAGGGTGGGCACATTTCCTATCCTGTGTCTTCTGTGTTATTCCCCATGGTGAGGTCAGTCCTATGGTACTCTCTGTGCATTGACTGTTCTGAGCAGAAATATCATCCTAAGGGCTTGGTGGGCCAGGATATGCTTCACTCCTTTTTCCTCCCCCCTCATTAGTCCTGTGTGCTCTGATCAGACAAGTCCCTCTCCTTGAGCTGTAAGTTCATCACTGTCCTCTGAAATGAATTCTTTTTTTGAGGGGGGAGCGAGTGGAGGAATGTTCTCCCCTCTGTAATGTGGCCGGTCCCTCAGGCCTCTCTATTGGTTCCCTGCTTCATGTCAGTATGCTGCATTCTTGTCTGGGAGCGCTGGTCCCTCTTTCCCTGTGACGATATAAACAACACTCTCTTGTTGGGTTGATTAGTGTGCTGTTCTCCCGCTTAACCATGTCTTTTTTTTTTTTTGCCCCCCCTCCTTTTTAGTTGGCTATCATATGTACCTCTGTCAATGAGATCAGGAATCAGGCATCAAAAACCCAGAGCAAAAAAATCATAATGTGAATGAGGCTTGGGGTAGTGTAGCATGGAGGCCCAAAGCCACTCTGTAAGCAATTGGACATCACCTTACAGACAAGCCAGTCAGGGTGCAATCATGCGGCTATCCTCTGTTATTTTAATGCTTCCTCCCCCCACTATCATGACCCTAATTTTACCCCACAAATTCAGCTAGGCCAGAGCATGTATAGATAAGAGCTGGAAATGGAATATAAGACAGCTAAACCTCTCAGGACCAATGTTGAGAGGAGTCATACCAGGAGAGGAAGGGAAATGAGGAGGGCAGGGCAGGAGGAGCCAAACACAATGACCTACTTATGGCTATGGACAACAGACAAGGGGTTGTGGGGAGACATCAGACAGTGAAAGACATGAAAAAACAATTTGTAAATTATAGGGGGCTCATCGCGGAGAGAGGAGCAAGGAGGGAGGGGGAAAATGAGGAGCTGATACCATGGGCTCAAGTAGAGGGAAAATGCTTTGAAAATGACTGTAACAATATATGCACAAATGTACTTAAGGCAATGGATGTATCTATGGACTGTGATAAGAAATGTATCTGGCCCCAAAAAAAAAAAAAAAAAAAAAAACATCCAAGCAGAAATAATTGAGAAGTTAATCCATAAAAAGAAGGAAACTTGGCAAGAATATCCCA
>PVJH01006512.1:0-101176 GCA_004026705.1 Nesogale talazaci | reverse complement strand
TCATAATTGGATAGTTTAACAACTATATGTCTTGGTGTTTTCTTCTTGGGGTTTAGTCTAGCTGGTGTTCTTTCCGCCTCCTGTATGGTTATATGGTTTTCATTCATTAAGCTAGGGAAGTTTTCCTCTAAGCATTCCCTCACTATTTTGGATGTTGGTTTTCTTGATGCCTCATCCTCCGGCAGACTGATAATCCTAAGGTTGTTTTTTTTTTCATAGTATCAGCCAGGCATCTAATATTTTCTTCTGCTTCTCTCATAGACTTGTTAGATTTTTTTTCTCCCACTTATTAATTTCTACTTGTGAGTCCTCTAGGTCACTTGTCCTGTTTTCTGCCTCCTTCATTCTCTGGCCGAAATCTGAGAGCTTACTATTAGTTTTTGTTAGCTCACTCTTTAGTTCTTGGATTTCCCTTTGGTGCGTGGCCTTTATCTCCTGTATCAATTTTTCTTTCTTCTTTAATGCATCGCTCAAGAGCTGCATACGCGTTAGTAACATCTTGAAGATTTCTTTCTGTGGTTGATCGATCTCCGCATTTTCTATGACTGCTGATCTTCTTGCATCGGATCCAGTCTCTCTTTTCTTGATACTGTGGAAGCTGCTAGCTGTTTTTTGTTTGATTTATTCGTATTAGGTGGCATTTTCCTTGGTGTTTTTGTGGCCCTGGGGTCTCTCTTTAGGAGGCTGGTCTTATATTATAGCTCTCCTCAGGAACTGTTTGCAGCTAGGCCTTGCAGATCTGATGGAGTGTGTTGGCTGAGCAGGGGTGTGGGTTTAGGGGATGGGGTGGGAGTTGGGTGATCTGTTCCTGGCTAGGGGCGCTTGCCACAGATAGGTGGGAAAAAATCCTCTGGTACTCTGGGGTGGGGAGGACCGGCTGGCTGTTTACCCAGGAGACAATGTAAACTGGACCTCTCTGTTGCAGGGCTTGGGGCAGGTGCCCTGAACAGGCAGTGTCTGTGAGGAGTGCCGGCGACTGTGGGGAGTGCGGGCGTTCCTTTTGCTCCTGTTAGAAAGTGTGGCCCAGGTGGGCAGGCTTGGGTTTAGGGGATGGCTTGATCTTATCCTGGGCAGTGGTGACGCCCTTAAGGTGCACCTGGCCGCGGGCCTCTGGGATGGGGGAGGGGCTGGCCCACTGTTGTGCTTGGGGCACAGGAGTCCCTGGGGGTGGGGAGCTAGAGGTGTGGGTCTGCGTGGAGTGTCCCCTGGGCACCCTGGGAACCTTGGGATGGGGAGGACTGGTCCGCAATTGCGCGCAGGCGCCGATTAACTGCGGGTCCCAGATCTCAGGGTCGCAGAGCGGAGTCCTGGATCCCGCCTTCTGTGCCGGCCTCCGTGGGGAGCGCGGGCGTGCGGGTCGCGCCTGCTCCTGTTTCAGAGGAGGGCTCTGAGCGTTCCTGGAGTCACAAAACCCAATTTGAGAGCCCCGCCCTTCCCCGTGTCACCCCCACTCACCGATCTCCAGGAGCTCCGGGTGTGGGCTTCCTATCTGGCCGCCATCTTCCCTCCCTCCCCCCCCCCCCCGCGTTTGGTTTGTTTTTATTGTAGTAAAATTATATACATATATTTATATATAATTTATATATAAAAAACAAATAGTTTCCCCTTGGACATGTTTTACATGTGTAATTCAGCGACACTGACTGCATCAATCATGTTGTGCAACCTCAGCAGCATCCATTGCCAAATTGGCCACCACCACCAGAGAGCTCCTCAGAGCTGCTCAACACTGACTTGCACTCCCTCCCCCTCCATTCTACCCCACATAACCACTATGTCTGGTCTCCATCCATTTGCCTGGTCTCCTTCTTGTTAATTGGAGTCAAGTTTATTTCAACGCCCAATGACCCCAAGTGTGTCCGAGGCAAAGGCAAATGGTTCCATGGGATTTTCCAAGCTGTAAACTTCTAAAAGCAGATGTAACCTTCTAGACAGGCCACGCCTGTCTCCCAGGGCACTTCTAAAGGGGTATGAGCCTTTCAGCTGGTAATCAAGAGCTGAATTGTTTGCACCACCCAGGGACTCCTTTGTTTGAGATAGTCCATCAGTGGGGTCGAGCACTATGTGTCCTTTTATGGCTAACATCCTCCACCCAGTGTCATCGTTCGATGTTTCAGAACCTTGGAAACATGCTGATGAAACCTCTGCTGAGAAAGGTAGAAGGCCCACAGGGACTCAATCGTGAGGGAAGCCCAAGGCAGTCATCCAGGAGAGACCAGGGGCAGACTTGGGCTTGCACTCTGCTCTTACCTGTAGATACCTTCCAGGGTTTCCCACAGTGGGAAATAGCACCCCCTGTGGGGGAGTGCTGGAACCATCCAAACTAAACTCACAGCAACCCCGTAAGACGGGAGAGAACTGCCCCTGTGGGTTTCTGAGTGCCACTGTTTACAGAGTAGGAAGTCCTGTATCTCTACCACAGCAGCAGTGGTTTTGATCTTTGGACCTTGCTGTTAACAGCCCAAAGCATAACCACTGCTGCACCAGGGCTCCAAAGGCAGCGACTGTACATTATCCAAGATCATGGCCTGTAGTACAAAACCTTTCACTGCCAGGGGGAACCCAAGTAATTTTTTTCCCTGAAAAAGAGGCAGTAGGCCAAATATGTTTGGAAACCTATGAACGATCCAACATAATTCATGTCATTGATGTCATTAAATTGTATACCTGTGAGAGTGGAATTGGAAACTGTTCTCATTTTTAACAGTGAAAGAAAAGAACACCCCCTCCAAACACACACATACACACAGTATACTATCCAGGAAAAGTTCTGCCTCTTATTGCATGACTGTGTACAAAGTCTGCATCCTTTCTTATTTTTTAAGTAAACATGTTTTTTAAGTAAACATGCATGCCAGACAGTGTATCCCTTGGTAATGTTTCATGAACTGCACACTGCCGTGGAACCACCAGTGAGAACAAGAAAGAAAAGATTTTCAACATCCCCGGAGCTCCCCTCGTGTCCCTTTCCGTCACCCTCTGGCATTTAAACTATGCCTGTCATGTGTTCTACCAGAAAGACATTCTGTAAATCAATGTTCTCAGACTTGTTTAACCCATGACCCCACTTTCTAAACTGAGCGTCCTATGCTCTCTGCAATCAGCCACCAAGAAGGCTTAGTTGAGAGCTATGTTGCGCAGTTTGGGTTTTTCATGTGTTTCACACATAAAGTTATCGTATAATAATGAATTTGTGTTTGAGAAACTTGGCAGAAATTCCCACTCCTTGATCCTGTTATGCTTCCTCTTGGGAATCCAGCTTCAGGTCTGTGCTTGTTGGTGGTGGTCGATGTTACATCTGCTCTGGTTCCTGGCGAACTCATCTGTCGCAGAGGGAACTCGGCTGGTGCCAAGGCATTTGCATGCCTGTCACTGCTTGAGTCGGTTGTTGACATGACCGTACTGTTGTCTGCATTTGAGTCTCTCTCGTGTTCAGTGACCTCTGCCTTATCAAGCATGAGGCAGGAAAAGCTAATGATGGGTCTTTCCTGATGGCCTGTCCAGAATGGTCCCAGTCAGGCCCTCCTCCCTTGTGGGCAGCATTCCAATTTGCATACTCCTCACTGTGCCGTCATTCAGAGACCTCCATCCTCTCTCTTCCTTCTTCTTTGCCCACCGGTGCTGAGAAGGGCGTCATGTGGAGGGGTGATGAAAAAGAGCAAAATCAACAATAGAGGCTGCCAGGCTGGCCTCGAACTTGGGGAAGGGTGTGAAGAGAGGAGGGGGGGGGGGTTCCTCTGTCATGGATAGGGTCACGATGGGTCAGACCTGACTGGGTGGCACCTAACAAAAAGCAGTGCCTGCATATGAGGCGATTGATTGGGTCAGGTGCCAATCGTGTCGCCAAAGTGACGTCTTTGTTTTGGGAAACTTTAAAGAGGGCATTTGTGACAGATTGGCCAGACGCAGAACCTCATCTGATTTCTTGACTGCAGCTTTGATGGACATGGATTGCTAATGCAAGTAGAATAAAATCTACTTCGATTTCCATGATAGTGTAGAATTCTGGAAAGTCTTCCCCTGGCGTGATGAAGGAGAACAATCTGAGAGTCCAGTGCATTTGTACGAGGATTCGTGCGTCTGCAAACAGAATGGAGGCATGAGTAGAACGTTGTATACAGGAGACAAGTCACTCTGCCGGAGAACTCGCATTTGTTGAGCACTTATTAGGTCCCCAGCACTGCCTAGAGGCTTTGAAGTGCTATCTTATTTCATCTCCACAATCCTTTTGGGGTGTCAGAGTTCTCTCCTCTGTACAAGAAAAAGAAACTTTTTAGCAACAAGATTCAGAAATGATTGCTAAAATTGGCCCAAGATCTCAGGGCTCCTAAGTGACAGAGCTGTCCTTGGAACCTACAAAGTCTGACTCGCATCCCCTCCTCATTTCATTCAAGCCTCGCTTGTGCTCATCTTCCTTTGCTCTGCCCTAAATAAATTCAAAATCTTGGTCTCAACACTTGGTTGTTACAATAAACCCCATTTCTTCTAATCGCTCCCTTTTTTCATTCTATTTAATGTGCTGACTTTCAAATTAATAGTAAAGCTATTCATAAGTGAGATGGGGAACTTCGCTATAACTTTGCTTTTTTTCAGAACGCAAAGGCTCTTTAAGCCTGATGGCATTTAATGCTAGCTGTAAATCCAGGAGCGAAATGAATGAGTGCAATTTAAACCACCCAACCCGGAGTCTGGCCACGTGAGGGCCACAAGAGCCACATTGCGTCACCATATTATCGCTTCTGGGGAAAGGAGCCAACAGTTAACAAAGCAATCTAGATTAACCACATTAACATCTTTAGGAGGGCAAGTCGTGCTCATTGGCTTTCTGGAAGCTCTTCCAAGCTCAAGCAGTCCCTAGGTTCTTCAGCTTTGCGTCATAAAGGGAATTGATTTGATCAATTACACTGCTGCCTCCTAATTAGTAAGCATGGCCACACTTGCCCATTGGTTTCACTGAGATGAGACTTGGGATTCTGACTGCAGACCAATTTTCGTAGCAGAAAGTCACTATAGCTTTCATCCTCGATCCAGTCCATGTTTCCTGGAATTAGTCATAACAGGCCTTTCGCTCAGGACTGGGGGGATGTTTCCTGAGCTCTCCTGCATTGCAACACAGAGGAATCAGGAAAGTTCCTCCAGTTTCTGACCTGCCCTTGCTTGCTCTTCAGGAACCAACCTTCCCAAAGCACTTGCACCTTCTCACATTCACCCGGATACCTCTGTACCTTCTAAGAGAAGAGGATGCAACCCCACTTTAGACAGAATAAAGGAACTTCACGAGAAATGATTGGTCAAAGATATAACTAATAGTTTCTCTCATAGCCATCTTTATTTTTTGAGAAAAAAAGCTTTTATTGGCTTGCCTCTGTCTTGTTGCAAGGTGCTATAGATGCATGCTCATTTTAGAATACTTAGAAGATGCATAAAATCAAAATGGTCATAAAAAGCCTACCTTGGACACAGCCACTGAAATACTTGGTACAAATTTGAGCATTCTTTTAAAGGAAGGCATCATACATTCCATGTTGTAATTTGTCATTTGATAGGTTTCATGGGCTCTTTGTCATTTGATAGATTATGAACATTTTCCCAGTCGCATTTATTAACTTAATCCTTTTGATGTTGAATTTTATGGACCATTAAGCCAATCCATTATGTTGGATATTTGAGGTTGTTTCCAGTTTTGTGTGATGATACATAAGGCTATCACAACATCCTCCCATCTAAATAATAATAACCAACATTTATTATTTACTTAACTTCAGGTACTAGAGTATGTGTTTTGCATGTATTACTTCCCTTAATCCTCCTCAAAATCCTTTGGGTAAGTAGAGTTCATTCCATGTTGTGGGTGAGGCCAATGAGGCCTGGAGAAGTGATGAGCTCAGGATGACCTCGGTAGTCAGTGGCAATACTGACATGTAACTAACACTATGCAGCCATGTAACTGACTCTGTACTGGCATGTAACTAACACTATGCAGCCATGTAACTGACTCTGTACTGGCATGTAACTAACTCTATGCAGCCATGTAACTGACTCTGTACTGACATGTAACTAACTCTATGCAGCCATGTAACTGACTCTGTACTGACATGTAACTAACTCTATGCAGCCATGTAACTGACTCTGTACTGGCATGTAACTAACTCTATGCAGCCATGTAACTGACTCTGTACTGGCATGTAACTAACTCTATGCAGCCATGTAACTGACTCTGTACTGGCATGTAACTAACTCTATGCAGCCATGTAACTGACTCTGTACTGACATGTAACTAACTCTATGCAGCCTGGTTCCAGCTAGCTCCTTTCACTGTGACGAGACATTCTTAGCATTACAATTTCACGGTAACTAAATACATAAAATGACAAGGTCTTTGAGTCACGTTACCCAGTTGTCCCTCAGAAAACATGAACTACCATTAGGTTATGCGGGTCTATTACCACGTGGGTGTCCATCAGCGTTTGCATGCTAAATGAATAGCCAGCAAAGATTGTCCTTTGATATACGCACACACACCCATACACACATTTAGATAGGACTGTGAGTTGAGTGAAGGTTCACAGACCAGTGATCATTTTGCCATTCCACACTATTTCATCGAATGTGGATGCACTCCCCACCTTGTAACCTCCGATGTCCTGCTTCCTCCCAGTGGTTTCTGTTTCCATTTCTCTTTCCTTTCTAACTCTTCTGGATTCTGTCCTTGAATCAAGCAATGCTCTTTCCATCCCCTGGTCTTGACTGCTTTCAGGTATAACTCCCTCCCTGGTGTGACTGTTCTCTCTGTAGACCTGCCAAATTTGGACTGAAAGTTAGGTCATGGAGGTGAGTTTCTTTCCAAACCAGAAAGATGCTCAAACGCCATATTCTTGGGGGCTTCCAGTCATCTTTAGCCAACCAGGAAGTCTGACCTTTTTGTGATTTCATGTTTTGTTCCACAGTTTTTTCCCACTTTCTCCAAGACCTTCCATTGTTTGTACTGTTCAATTGGGAAATGAAGTCCAGACATCAGAAAGCTTACTCATGCTCTTTATAACATGCAAGCAATCCAGTTTCTAATGGAAACTGATTTTCTTTAAATCAATGCTTCTTGTTGGTTTTGGGGTTGAGATTCTGAAGGAAGAAAATGCACATGTGAGAAGAAGAACAAGAACAAGAAAAGAAAGAAATGAATCAAAACCACTGCCCTGGCCTCCATTCTGAATCTTGGAAGCCCCAGTATGGGAATAGAACTGTGCTCTAAAGGTTATAAATGACTGTAACCTTTCAAGCAGACTACCAGGCCTTTCTTCTGGGGTTCCTCTGTTAGTGTTGAAGCCACTCATCTTTAGTTAGGAACTGGGCACATAACTGCACTGGGACTCCAGATACAGGACGCCTGCTCTTCTCAAGAACTGATTGATCAACTTGCAACCCAAAACTAAGTGCACGCCTAATAAGCACCGTTTCCAATGCTGCCCTTCCCAGGTTATTCCGGGTAATAATCCTGCTGTATGAGGACCCAGAGTAAGGGATATTAGAGCAGAAAACAGCCAGCATGATGAATCTGCCAGTGAGGATAGAGCTGGTCTAGCCAATAGGCAGGTAAGCACAGCTTACTTGTGCTTATTTACCAATCTGCAGTGAACGATCTCACTTTTTTTGCCGCCACATCAAAAATCCTGCTTTTCAGTCTGTCTGGCATCTGTCTTTCTCCCAACCGCACAGCTCCTTCCCAGAGAATCAAAGCCTCTTTCTACATGTATAATTCCCAGCAAGGATGGAGCACCCAGTAAGCAAGGGACGCATGTGCTTTTTTGTGCTTACTTACTAGTTTATAGTGAACAGTTTCACATGTCTTCCCAACAAAAAACAAATAGACTTACTATCGTCAAGTTGATTCTAACTCATAGGGACTCCAGGGGACGGGGTAGAACTGCCCCTGTGGGTATCTGAAGCAGTGGTAAAAATCAACGTGAAAAGATTCACTAAAAGTTCGTCAGTAAGCAACCCTATCGTTGGTGCATACCTTGTATATATTATGTAATCAGCCCTGGGAGAAATGTCCAGCACTGGACTCCCTCCTCCTGAGATCACGCTGTCTTCCACCAAACCAACATGTGAGCAGGTGGGTAGGGAGCGGGGAGGACCAGCAGGCCACAGCCCTGCCTCCACCATGAACTTCAGCAGCTTCAGAACAATGAGTCCTGAGTGCTCCTGCAGCTTCAGAAGAACACGTCCTGGGTGCTTCTGCCAAAGGCGTTCTGGCTTTTGTTATCTCCTCTTACATCTCCTCCTTTATGGTTTGGAAAGCCTCACCCCAAATCCATCCGACCCACACCAACCCTGCCCACCGCTGAGTCAGTGCAGTGGACCCACGTGGGAGGGAAGCACAGGGGAGCACTGTGCCTGAGTATCTGCTGCAGGGCTGCCGGCTCAGCCAACTCTCGTGTGAGCCTCTGTGCCCTGAGTCGGTGCCTCGAGTGTCCTCTGGGAGTCAGGGGGCCATTTTTGTAGCAATCCATCAAGGCTCAGTGGCAGTTTCAGAATTGGGGGTGCAAGGAGACAGAGGAATTAGCACGCTTTAGTGAACTGCCTTTTGGAGTGACCAGTGGAGCAGTCAGGTTTGTCTGGATGGACAGACCACCATGGGACCCACACAAAGGGTCCAGCAGCTCCTGGACTGGAGCCTAAGAGGTCCTTGCCTGGCCACCCACCCATAGCCACCTTTAAGGTCTCACTTTATGTGTGATGGCCACATTCTTGTCAGAAAGGATGCAGGGGAGCTGGGAAGACAGCATGACCTGTTACTGCCCAGTTTGATTCTAGGTGGTGCTGTGGGTCAGGTCTTGGGCTGTTAGCCTCAAGGTCAACAGTTCAAACACATCAGCCAAGCCGAGTGGGGAGAGAAGGGCCAGGCTGTCTGCTCCAGAGACAACTTACAGCCTGAGCAACATTAAGAGCAGCTCTATGGGGCCTCAGGAGGTTGCTGAGAGCCGAAATCGACTGTGCGGCGGTGGGTGGGGTTTAGGTTTTTAGCACCCAAACTTTAAGCAAGTTCGTGCCAGCTCAGCACCTGGCTGAGACCTTGCCTTCCCTCCCCAGACATTAAACAAACAAACAAACAAAGAGCAACCTCACTGCTATCAAATCAACTCTGACTCAGAGCACCTGTTAGGAACTGCACCCCCCGGTTTCCCCAGACTGCAGCTCTCTCCAAGAGTAGACAGCCTCCTCTTTGTCCCACTCCCCAGCTATACTGAATCAAACTCTACATACTAACAAGGTCCCTGGGTAATGCTCGCATTTTTTTTAATTTTCACGAATCATGTTATTAGGGGACCTTACAGCCCTTATAATAATCCATACATTAATTGTGTCAAGCACACTTGTACATAGGATACCATCATCACTTCCAAAACATTTTCTTTCTACTTGAGCCCTTGGTATCAGCTCCTTTTTCCCCCTCCCTTCCCCACCTGTCTGCCTTTGTGAACCTTTGATAATTTACAAAATATCTTTATTTTCATCGTTGATACCATCCACTGTCTCCCTTTACCCACATTTCTGGTGTTCTGCGCCCCAGAGTGTGGGAGTTACACATTGATCATGGCAGTCAGTTCCCCCTTTCTCTCCCTTCACCCCTTACCCTCAGGGTATCACCACTCTCATTATTGGTCCTGAGGGGGTTATCTGTCCTGGATTCTGTGTGTCAAAAACGCTTATTATCTGTAACAGTGTACAAGCTCCAGTCTAGCCAGATTTGTAAGAGAGAACTGGCATCATGACAGTTGTGGGTGAGGAGTGTTGTGTGTGTCACCGGTGCTATATTGCACCCTGGCTGACTCATCCCTTCCTGTGGCCCTTCTGGGAGGGAATATCCAATTGTCTACAAATGGGCTTTGGGTCTCCATTCTGAGCCCCTTTGTTTGCATCAAAATGATGGTTGGCTTAGGGTCTTCTGATGCCTGATACCTAGGTAATTCTTCTGTGTACATAAAAATCTTCAGGGGATCTGTAAAGATGAGCTAGTTCACGCTGGACAGACCGATTCTATCTTGTGATCTCTATTTATTTCTTTTTCTCTAGCTCATGAAAAATGACCCTTAGTGCTATTCCTTTGTTTTTATTCCTGGCCTCGCCCATTTGCAGATGAAGTAAGACTTCCAGGAGTTCAGCAGCCCTTCTCTTTCCAACATCAAGGGTATATGGGACTTACAAGAGGCCACAGAGGGATGGCTTCTCTGTTCAAAGTAATGTTCTGTTCTCATGGATTTGACTTGGAAGCTGACTCATCTGCAAACTAGCTTATTTACACCCACATTCTCCTTTGGTTACCGCGTCTTCTCTGTGGAAGCTGCTTCACTCTCTCAACAATTGGTTTCTTGGAAGGTTAACCTTGCTTCCCAAGGTTATCACAGCAATAGATAAGAGGACAGGAACACATGGACGGTGATTCCAAACCAAACCAAACTCACTTTCTTCAAGTTGATGCCCACTCATAGCGACTCTATTCAGCAGGGTCAGCTGCCCCTGTGTCTTTCTGAGACTGGAACTGTTTACAGCAGTGGTTCCCAACCTTCCTAAGGCAGTGACCTGGTAATATAGTTCCTCATGTTGTGGTGACACTACTCCCAACCACAAAATTATTTTCATTGCTACTTCATAACTGTAGCTTTGCTACTGTCATGCATCAGGAAACTCCTGTGAATCGGACAACCCCTGTGTTGAGAATGGCTGCTTTATAGGAAGCCAGGTCGTGACAGAAGCCTAAAATGCAGTCACTCAGGGACTCTGGATAAGTTATGTCACCTCTAAGCCTCATTTTCAACATCTGCAAAATGGAGACGATATCTGTAGCTCCTCCACAGAGCCGTTTGGGGACAACCACCCAAAAAATGCATGCTGGCCCATTACTTGAGTAAAGGGATTGGTCACAATGCTGACCACCTAGAACTTCTCGGAAGATCATATAGTAACTTCCCTGAGCCTTATTAACGTCACCTCCAACCACGGTTTCCTCTGTCTTCTGCAGTGTTCTGTTTTTTACTAATACCTGGAACTTTCTTCAGTAAAAAGGACATATGAGTATAAGGGACTTAGGGTTCAGATTAGCAAACTGTCTAAATGGTATAAAAAAGAATTTTGAAGAAAATAGAAGGTGAGTATATCTTCATCTGTGTCTCCTTTAACAACAGAGTTGATTGAAAGTTTTGTTTGGGAATGCCATCTTTGGAGTGTCCCAGAAAGCAGTCTTCTTACTGACATTGACAGTTAGCATTCCAACCCAGCCCGAAAGAGACGATCCCATCACCAACAGAATTGCCGGGTTGCTGGCCCTCCCTTCTCTGGGCTCCCTCCCTGGCCTTGCTTGAAACTCTGTGTCTTTCCTCTGCTGCCAGGAAGGGAATCAGTAGAGATTGCTCATCAGGCCTGGCCCAGTGGAAGAGTGAAAAATGGAAGCAACCACAGCAGGAGTCTTCCCACTGTGTCAGGTTGAAACAGAGGGCAGCATAGGGAGCCGCTTGCGTTCGATGAGACCTGTTCTCAGGGAAAACTGCTCCACCGCTCGCTGCCCAGGGCTTTTCACTGGTCAAATCTAGTTCTTGACAGGAAGTCCCTGACGTGCATGTGAAGGGGAGGCTAACGGCCTTCTCGCTGGCTCCTCAATCGTCCCAAGGACCTGGTGATGGCTCCAGGAAGGGCCAGGATGGGTTAGAGAGGGTATGTGCTTCAATATTTTTGTGTTATGAAAAGACACAAAAAATAATGCATAACATTTTTCTTTTGATTTACCAACTTTCATACATTATAAATCTAATTGTGAGATGGTATTATAATTTAATGACCCACTAGGGAATCCACTTTCTTGGTCCCCAAAGTAATACAAGGTACCAGTCTGTGTTACACAAAAAGAATAATTTTTTCTATTGGATCATAGTTCAATTTACTCCAATTTCTTTAATGTGGATATATACACAAGGATATATATGCATATATATCCTTGAAGGAGGGGTCTCAGGAATGTTCTTGGTGCTCTTCATAAGTCATACTTTAAAAAGAAAAACTTATGGGTCCAAATGATTAACCCAATCAAACCAAAACCACAAAGCCACCAATAGACTGATCGCACAGCCCAGCACTTATTGCTCCTATGAACCTGCTCCAATACTATGTTCTGTTTCAAGTTCTCAAAAGCAGACTCTACTGACAAGTCTGTTTCCATTGAATTATAGAAACCATCTCCAAATGCTGCCCCCCCCCAAAAAAAAAGTAAGGGTCTTTCCTTGATTTCTGGAGGCTACTGTTGGAACTGAGTGGGGCCAGGGTCTGATCATAAGAACTAGAGTGATGTCCCATTGAAGAAATCTCTGATGTCCTCTGGGTCCCACTTCTGTACAGCCCAGGCCGGGTCTCCTCTGGATACTGAGTGACAGCTCTCATGTCCTCTCTGTAAATGCAAGCGTAGTCTCTCGGGACTTACTAGCACAGTTTACAGAGACACAGACCAGTTGAAAGTGAAAGAAGTTTCTCTTTGGTGGGTCAGAGGAGCACATCAGGACATGGATGACCAAAACAGCTTCATGAGCAGCAGGGTATTTGGGCAAAGAAGCTTGAGGAAGGGTCCTAGACAGAGAAGGGACCATCATGGCTGATTGGATGCAGCAAGTGGGGAAGTTTGAGGGTAGTTCTGGGTTTGTATATGCTCACAGAAATTTTCAGAACTTCAAATGGCTGCCAGGAAGACAGGTAGTAGAACTGTCCTGCCCTTTCCGAACCCCTCAGGGGGTGCTAATTTATGAAATGAAAAAGGCCTGATGCAGCCTGTGTGACCATGAGGTGTCAAAGGGATCAGTTATCAGGCATCAAAGAACAAAAAATCATATTATTGGTGTCCACCTTCCTGATATGATTGCTGAAGACAAATGTGTGCATAAGCAAATGTGGTGAAGAAAGCTGATGGTTGCCAGCTATGAAAAGATAAAGCATCTGGGGTCTTAAAGGATTAAAGGAAAACAAGCAGCCATCTAGCTCAGAAGCAGCGAAGCCCACATGGAAGAAGCACACCAGTCTATGTGACCACGAGGCGTCAAAGGGATCAGGTATCAGGCATCAAATAACTTAAAACTATATCATTGTAAATGAGGGGGAGTACAGATTGGGGACTGAAAGTCCATCTGCAGGGGAAGCAACATCCCCTTACAGATGGGTTGCAGGGAGGAGACAGCCAGTCAAGGTACAGTACAGCAATGATGAAATTGCAACTTTCCTCTAGTTCTTAAATGGTTCCTGTGCCCCACTACCATGATTCTAATTCTACCTTATAAATCCAGTTAGAACAAAGGATGTACACTGGCACAAATAGGAACCAGAAACATGGGGAATCCAGGATAGATGATCTCTTCAGGACCAGTGGTGAGAGGGGCGATACCAGGGAAGGCAGAGGGAAGATGGAGGAGAAAGGGGAAACCAATTGTAAGGATCTACATAGAACCTCCTCCCTGAGGTACGGACAACAGGGAAGTGGGCCAAGGGACACATTGGACAGTGTACGATATGACAAAATAATAATAATTCATAAATTATCAATGGCTCGTGAGGGAATGGGAGCAGAGAGGGAGGGGAAAAATGAGGAGCTAATACCAAAGGCTTACGTAAAAAGAAAATGTTTTGAGAGTGATGATGGCAACAAATGTACAAACATGCTTTGCATACAGTGGATGGGTGGATGGATGGTGATAAGAGGTGAGTGAGCCCTCGAGAAAATTATGTTTTTTAAGAATAAAACATACATCATTTTAAAAGAAGAAAAGAAAGAGGCCTGATGCAGCCATGTGCAAGCTGAACAATCCAGCTGAAACTTTTCCCTTAACTCTAGCCTCTTGTAATTTTTCTGGAACTCCTAAGAAGCCAATACTACAAAAAAGGCAGCTGGTATTGTCTCAAGTAATTTGCCAGCAAGCAGGCCCTATGCGGTTTGGGGCACTTGTCTCAGTTATTACGTTCAGCTCACCATCACCATCTTTACTTTTTCGAAAGTATCATAAGGCTTGAGCTCATGTTTAATTATTGTGAGATCGAACACTGTGAGAAATCAGATCTCCTCTCTGAAATTAATAACCTTCATAAATCCAATGCTCTCAGAAACTGCTCGCCCCACTGCCATCACCCCACACACACAAAAGCGATGCTGTCCCCTGCCACTCTGGCTCCTGCTTGTTCGGGATTTTGTGAAGATTAAAGTGTTTTTACAGAACAGTTCTTTGAAAGCAGACATGTCAGGACACTATTCTTTTTTTTAGGATATTATTTTTATCATTTTATGGGGGGGTTCTTACAGCTCTTACAGCAACCCATACATCCATTGTGCCATGTACATTTGGGCATATATTGTCGTCATCTTTTTCAAAACATTTTCTTTCTACAGATCTTATTCCTCCCACCCCCACCTTCCCACCCTCATGAACCCTTGATAAAAAAAATAAATTATTATTATTTTCATATCTTACAATGTCCACTGTCTCCCTTTACCTATGTTTCTGTTGTCACCAGGGGGGTGGGGGGGAGGTAGGAGTTAATGTTGATCATTTCAATCAGTTCCCCCTTCCTCCCCCCTCTTTCCCCCTACCCTCCTGGTATCACTACTCCCATCATTGCTCCTGTGGGCGTTATCAGTCCCAGATTCTGTGCATTAAGAGTGCTTATCTGTACCAATGTACATGCTCTGGTCTAGCCAGATTTATGACGTAGAACTGGGATCATGATAATGGGGGGAGGAGAGGATCATTAAAGAACTAGAGAAATGTTGTGTTTTTTCAGTGTTATACTGCACCCTGGCTGACTCACCCCTTCCGTGTGGTACTCCTGTGAGGGATATCCAATTATCTGCATATGGGCTTTGGTTCTCCACTCTGATCCCTCACCTTCATATTGATATAACTGTTTGTTTTTATCTTCTGATACCTGATCCTGTCAACACTCTCTGATCACACAGGCTAGTGTGTTTCTTCCATGGAGGCTTTGATACTTCCCAGCTAGATAGCCATGTGTGTATCGTCAAGTCTTTAGGGCCCCAGGCACTATATATTTTAATAGTCGGGCACCATCAGCTTTCTTCACCACATCTGCTTATGCACTCACTTTGTCTTCATCAATCATGTTGGGAAGGTGAGCCAGATTGTTAGAACAAAGTGTTCTTGCATTGAGGGGATACTTCTGTTACCTTAATCCTTAACAAATAAATATGTGTACATTGGGACACTATTCTTACTAATGTTGGCTTCTATTAACTTCACCTTCCTGAACTGTCACCCCCACATGTCTCTCTATTCCTGTGTGTAACCAGTTCTAGACATAGCCACACTAAAACTTTCAGGGCCATAATAACTTTTCAGAGTGTGGGCCTTATTGAGGTAGTGGACTGCTCTGTAGCTCTGAACTTGGGCCTGAAATGGAATATTGTCTCCACCACTGTGAAATCTTGAGCAAATTATTTAACCATCCTAAGTCACAGATTTCTCAGCTATAAAATGGGTGTGATAACTGTACCTCCTTCGCGGGCTTATGGGGATTAAATGAAATAGCTGGCGAGCTCTCTTTGCTCCCCAATCAGTTGTACTCTCCTTGATGAAACCCTAAACCCAGTTCCAGGCACTTAGAAGATCCTCCATAGAAACCTGCTGAAAAGTGGATCCCAGTGTGGGGTTTCAAGTTGAGAGTGATCTTTTGAAAGCTATGTCAAATTGAGAAGGGAACATTTAGTTTAGATAGAAATGTGAAGAAATGGGTATTTTCTGAAAATCAAGATTTCTTTGAGGTCTAGGAACAATTCGTTGGTTTAATATGGCTCTACTACAAAAGAAATCAGATCATTGTGAATGAGGGGGAGTGAGGAGTGGAGATGCAAAACCCACCTCTAGGCGATTGGACATCCCCTTAATAGAAGGGTTGCAGGGAAGAGATGAGCCAGAGTGCAATGTAGCAACAATGAAACATACAACTTTCCTCTAGTTCTTTAATGCTTCTTCCCCCCTCCCAATCATAATCCCAATTCTTCCTTACAAATCCGGCTAGACAGGAGGAGGTACACTGGTACAGGTAAGAACTCACAGAACCAGAATCCAGGGCAGATAAACCCTCAGAACCAATCATGAGAGTAGTGCTACCCGGAGGGGAAGGAGAAAGTGGGGATAGAAAGGGAGAACCTATCACAATGATCTACACATGACCCCCTCCCTGGAGGAGAAACAACAGAAAAGTGAGTGAAGGGAGAGATCAGTCAGTGTAAGACATGTAAAAAAATAATTTATAAATTATCAAGGATTCATAAAGGAGTGAGGTGGGATGGGGGGAATGAGGTGATACCAAGAACTCAAGGAGAAAGAAAATGCACATATGGATAAATGTGCTTGACCCAATGGATGGATGTATGGATTGTGATAAGAGCCCCAGTGAAATGTTTTTTTTTTAAACTAGCACTTGAGATCTTAAAGGTTTGTCATCAAGCAAGCAGCCCTCTAAGTGACGCATCAACTAAGCCCACATGGAAGAAGCACACCAGCCTGTGACCCAAGGATTATAAATAATAAAACCCAAATTCAAAGAAGGTTTCAGAGTTTAAATTGAAAACACTTGATTTGCAGAAGCCACTGGATGACAGTGGAAGTCCAAAAATCCATTTGCAGGACCTACGGCATGATTAAGCCTCTGGTGAATGAATTCCTTCTGCCCAGTGTTGAGGGGTGAGGATAGCAGTGGTATCATACAGAGGGCATTGTAAAGTCAATTATGGCAGGTCCAATTAGATGCAAACATCACACTTTATCATTCGATGTCACTTTTGACCCATTTTTAAAGTTGCTTCAGCTTTTAATATATTCTGCTCTCGTTTCCATTGACAGTTTTCTATGTTTTGTCTAGTTGCTGTTGTTGGGTTTTTTATTTGCTTCCTGTTGCATCCTTTTTTGGTATATGAAATTCAGGGTAGGTAGCTCTTACAGAGACAGTAATTAGATTAATAATTACCTACGGGCATGGCATTCAGGAAGGGGGATGGCGGGGCGAGTGGAAAGCTAACAAAATTGAGTATGGAAGAGAGTGTTCTGAAATTGCTTGTGGTAATGATTGTACACTCTTAATATGATGGAAGGATTAAATTGCATGATGTGTGAAGAATATGCCAATAAACTTTTTTTAAAAAAAGAAGAAAGCCGATACTAGGGGCTCAAAGGAAAAGGCAGACGATTGGAGAACGATAATAGAAGTGGATATGTGAGGGTGCTTGGCACAGTATGTTTACTTATGTATTGTGAAAAACAATGTATAAGCCCCCAATAAAATGATTTTTTTAATTACATGCAAAAAAAAAAAGAGTTACAGTGGCGGGAACTCACAGGGGGCATTCTCCCTTGCCCCATAGTGTTGCCATGAGTCAGAATCAACTTGATGGCAGAGACTTTAATTACCATCATTATTGTTGTTGCTAAACAAAATACACTTATCAAAACTGGAAAAAAATAACTTGGAACTCCTGTTGTAATCTAGAGAGGAACCCTAGTGGCACCATGGTTAAAGCTCTCCACTGCTCACTGTCAGGACAGCAGTTTGAGGCCCCGGCTGCTCTTTGGGAGGAAGATGTGGCAGCCTGCGTCTATAAAGATTTGCGCCTGGACATCTTGTGGGGGCAGTTTGACTCTGCTTTTAGGGTTGCTGTGTGGCCTCAGTGGCCATGGGGGTGATGGGTGGAGCAGATAGCAGATGGAGACCAGCAGACCTGAGAGAGGTTGGGGGGAGGGGGGGTAGGCGCACAGTTCTGCACTGCCATTGGGTCAGCCCCTCTTCTCACAGCAACCTTCTATCTGTTGTCCTCAATGTCCAAGCATTGGCGTCCCCCCTCCTACAGATGGCTTTCTTGCTGTGATCTTTAAAGGAGCAGTTTACCAAGTCTTTCCCTTAGGGACTCAGAGGTGGGTTTGAACGGCCAAATTTTCAGTTAGCTGTCCAGGGCTTAGGCACTAAACTTTTGTACAGCAGAGCTAAAAGCATCTCCCTTCCTGTATCACCTGCATGCCCCCTTCAAAGTGTTTGATTGTTTGGCTAACCACATGGCTCTAATCCAACATGGAGACTTCATTATTCATGTGGAATCATTGGCTTAACATGGTGTATGCCGGGCTGAGCACCGGTGGTGTAGTGGTTGTGCGCAGGACTGCGGCCCACTGGGATGGAGGTTCAATTCCAGCTCCATGGAGCAAAGGCTGGGCCTCCTACTCCCACCACCTGAGGGCAGTGATGCCCCCCCCCAAAAAAAATGGAAAACGTTGTGTATGCAGAGGAGGCTGTCAAGGAAATAGAAGTCCAAGAGACCGGAAAGGCCAGCATAAACTTGGTCCCCTGCACACTCCAGGAATCGGGGGTTCATCAGGAGGGCTTTGACGTCCACGTTTATGGCAGAGAAGTACTCGGGAAGTTCCCATCACTTTCTAAGAGCACGAAGGCTCCCTACTACAATGGGACTACACATATACAAACAGCATGAGCAACAATATTTAACTCGCTCAGTATTTTTTCATTGAAATTAAGAGAAAGCATGCTTTTCTGGCCACAACAAGTCCACTCAGTTCTCTGGTGCACATCTCAGAGTGTTGCCAGGAATGGTGCTACAGGTACTTCCACCAAGGAGGTTTCCTGGCCAGGGGGGAGCCTTTGTGCCAAGAGAAATGGCAGGAATAATTTCAAGGAAGCAGGATTTATGGATTGAATTGTGTTTCCTAAAATACATCTTGGAATTCTAATCTTTATTCTGGCGGATGTTACTGACCCATGCCAGTGGAAGTTGTGTCCTGACCTAATCATTCCTGAGTTCTGAAAAGAGGAGGGTGGGCAGAGAGGCAAGCACATTGCCTGAGGCAGATCACCTAGGAACTGAGGCGGTGGGAGCTGCACAAGCCACCTGAGACGAGACCTTCCCCTGGGGCCCCCTGAAACCCTTCCCCTGGAGTCAGTGCTCCAAGCGCAGACTAAACCATAAGGACCATAAGGAAAAGTCCTGGGGCTGAATTGATAAAATGCTCAGTTGCTAATGGAAAGGTTAGTGGTTCAAGACTGCTTCTCTACAGAAGAAAGACTTAGTTATCTGCTTCAATAAAGATTAGAGTCCAGAAAGTGACCAGATTTTAACATCAGTAAAGCAGGACACCATTGACGGGGGCGGGGGGGGGGGGGGGGGGGGGGGGGGGGGGGGGGGGGTAGAGGGGGCATATTCCTTCCTGTTCTCCCACCGTTCTCTAGCTTGTTGTACATTCTTCCCAAAAATCAGGACTTTAAAACACCGTGGGATGCAGGAGAAATTGTTTAGAATCAGGACTGTCCCGCCAAAAGTGGGACATCTGGTCACTTTACCCAAGGGACACTTCTCTGTGACTCACAGGCTTGCTGTGCGTTGGAGTCTACTCGGTGGCGTCCAGCAGTAGCCACAGAGTGTGAGAACGTCTTCAAAGTCACCTCCTTGTGGTTTTTCTGCTATAGCAGCATTGGAAGCTAAGGCGTGGGGTAAATAACCAACAACAACCCCAGAACAAATCTCCAGAGAGGCATGTGCAGCGGCTGCTACAGCAGCAGAGATTCATCATTGCATTCTACATATCTGTGATCCAGGTCTGTGTGCTGGGCTCATGGGAAACAGAGGCTCTGGTGAGAAGGTCAGAGCAATCCTGAAGATCGTGGACTGCAGGAGTCAAGGAAGGCTTGACCCCAGATAAGGGCCCTCAGGGCCTAGTACTTTCCAAATAGAGCCAGACAAATGCAGAGAAGCCCAGAGCCTACCAGCATTCCCAGGCCCAATATAAGCCTGGCAAACTGATTTAGAAATAGGATAAAGTTCCGCGTGCCAGCTGCCCACAGAAAGAACAAAGAGATGAGTCAGAAAAAGGAAGGCAGGGAAATCAGCGGAGAGGAGCTGAACGGAGGGATGAAAGACATTGCATGCAGCCTAATGGCCTACGTGGCCCGCTCTCGCTCTCAAGTTGTGCCATCTGATTCCCCAAGGCCAGTGATTGTCCCTGTTCTGTGATGGAGCCTTTCATCCAAAGAGTCCCAGGCCTTTCATCCAACCCACAGCCCTGCACTACTTCAGAGGGAAGGATCAAGTATTGTGCGGGCTGTTTGTTCTAGGCTTAAAGGCTGGAGGTATGTTTGTACCTTCGGCCCAAATGTCTCCTCCACTTCTATAATGGGGAGACCACAAAGCTTAGAAGCAAAGACAGAAAGGGGCGTGGAAGCTAATGTAACCTCCTCATTTCTTTCAGGAAGGACCCAGAGAGGTGATGACCTAGTCGGTAATTCTAACAGCTCCTAGCCCATTGCTGGTTCATTTTCTCATCACCATATAGTTATGAAGGCGCTCTGGGGGTACAGCGGGTTATGCCTTAGGCTGTTAACTGCAACGTAAGCAGTTGAAACCCTCCAGTCGCTCCAAGAAAGAAGGCTGAGGCAGCCAGGTCCAGTAAAGATGTAAAAGTCTCAGACTCTCAAAGGGGTTTCTGCCCTATAGGATCAAGATGAATCCAAATCTACTTAATGGCAGTGTGTGTTATTATTGCTGTTGTTGTGCTTTTTAATGGTTATGAAGAAGCCCTGATGATGCTCTTGGCTAGGTATTGGGCGGTCAGCAGTTCAAACACCAGCAGCATCTCAGCAGAAAGAGGAAGCTGTCTGCTCCCGTCAAGATTCACAAAACCTCCTCAAGCCTACATAGAGTCACTATGACTTGGAATCAGCTTGGGCGGTGGATTAGACCAGTATGCACTCAACTGCTAACCAAAAGGTTGACAAGTTAAGCTGCCCAATGGCTTTGGACAGTCTGCTTCATAAACATTACAGCCAAGGAGCCCCTATGGACCAGTTCTACGCTGGACAACATCCTGGAAGGGACCTAGCAGCAACTGCATGTGTCCAATCTTGCTCGCTTCCTACAACACATACACACCAGAATACAAATCAATAGTTGTCCCTTCATTGCTAAAAAAAAAAAAAAAATGAAATACAAAGTGAAAACCATCCCCTAAACCCATTCTCCAGAGAGAATCGTTATGAAAATTTGGTTTTCTTTATTCACATTTTTCTCGGTTCATGTACTAATACAAAAGTACACATACACACAGAGAGAATTTTTTTATAAAAATCAAATACTGCAAGGCATTCTGTCCCAAATAGCTATTTTTAAAATTTATGTCTTAGATATCATTCCATATAATCTTAGTTATTCATATTAATAGATATACAGTGTCTCATACTATGAATGCTACATAGAATATCATTGGAAACTCAAATTATTTCTCTTTTTTAAAATTAAAATAACATGATTGCAATTCCTCATACTTTTGTTTTTGTTTTTTGATTTTTGGGCATCACTGCTCTCCGGTGGTGGGAGTAGGAGGCCTAGCCCCACTGCTGGAATTGAACCTCCGTCCCAGTGGACCGCAGTCCCGCGCACAGTCACTACACCACCGGGGCTCAGCCCCAATTCCTCATACTTTTATCTCAGCTCACTTTGAAGAGTATTTCTGTAAGAATATTTCTGTAAGATTGGCTCATATATATATATATATGTCTATATATACACACAGACATATCTCAATATATATAGTGTGTGTGCAATTTTAATTTTGCATTTTAATTTTAATTTTGACTTTTCCCATTGTTAGGTGCCATCCAGCTGCCTTGAACTCACAGCAGTCCCATGCACAACGAGCAAAATATTGCACAGTCCTGGGACATTCTCACAATTGGTCTTAGGTTTGACCACTGGACTAATTCATCATCTCCTTAAGGTCCTTCCTTCCTCTTTTTTGTTGACCCTCTACATTACCTAACATGATCTCCTTTTCCAGAGACTTGTCTCTTCTGATAACATGTGCAAAGTTAGGGGACAACATCTCGCCATCCTGACCTCTAAGGAGAATTCTGGCTATACTTTCTCTAAGACATGCCATATTTTTCAGACCATAAGACACACCTGACCATAAGATACACCCAACTATTAGAGCAGGAAAACAAGAAAAAAATATTCTGAACCAAATATTACCAGTATACTAAAATGTTCTGGAGTACCACACCTTCGGACCATAAGACGCACCCTCATCTTTCCCCCACTGTGGGAAGGGAAAAGTGCATCTTGCAATCTGAAAAATATGATATTTGTTTGTTCACCTGACAGACCTTTGTACCTTCAATATTCTTCAACAACACATTTGAATTGCGGTTCAAATTCATCAAATTTTCTCTGGTCTCCTGTATTTTATGTCCAACTTGCACAGGCATATGAGTCAATTGAAAAAACCATGGCTTGGTCTCAAGGTGACAGCTTTACTCTTTATCACTCTAAAAAGAATTTGTGCTGCAGGTTTGCCAAATGTAGTATGTCTGATTTCTTTACTGCTGCTTCCATGAGCATTGATTATGGATCCAAACAAGATGAAATCCTTAACAATCTCAACTTTCCCTATTTAACATGATGTTGTCTACTCATCTAGTGAGGAATTTTGTTTTCTTACATTGAGCTTAACCCATATTTCAGGCTGTAGTCTTTGATCTTCATCTTCCTACAGAAGTCTTCCTGACTTTAAGCAAGTAAGATTTGTCATCTGAATGTCACAGGGTATTCATGAGCCTTCTCCCAATCCTAAAGCCAAATTCCATTTCATATCGTCCAACATTTCCAACTATCTGCATACAGATTGAATAAGTATAATGAAAGGCTACATCTCTAATGTAAACCTTTCTTGATTTTAAACTATACATGATTCTCTTACCTCTTGATTTCTGTAGATACTACACATGAGTACAATAAGTTTCCTGGAATTCCTATTCTTTTAAATATTATTCTTGGTGTTTTATAATCTATACAATTAAATGTATTTGCTTGGTCAATAAAGCATGGGCAAACATCTTCCTGGTGTTCACTGCTTTCAGCCAAGATCCCCCTGACGTCGATAGTGATATCCCTCCTGTTATATCTTCTCCTGAACCCAGCTTCAATTTCTGGCAGCTCCCTGTCAAAATAATGCTGCAATCACTTTGGGAATATCTTAAGCAAAATTTCACTTGCATATGATATCAATCAATAATTGCTGAGTTCTGTTGAATCACCATTCTTTGAAATGGACACAAATATGAATCTCTTCCAATTGGTTAATTGGGTAGCTGTCTCCTAAATTTCCTAGCCAAGATTAATGAATTCTTCCATTATTGCATCATTTTCTTTGAAACATTTCGATTGGCATCCCATCAGTTTCTAGGGCCTTTTTTTTTTTTCATGAATGCCGTCAGTGTAGCTTGAAAGTCTTCCTTCAGTTACAGGTCCTTGAACACTGCCTCTTAAAATGGTATCATGTTGACCAAGTCTTTTTACTACAATATATTCCTTATATACTACATATACTACATATACTATATACAATATATTCCAATATACTACAATATATTCCCTCCTTTTTTTTTCCTTCCACCTTCTTTTGATGCTTCCTAAATCGTTCAATATTTTGACCCATAGATTTGTACTAGTTAATGCCAATTTCCATTCAAAATTTATATTCCCACCCAGGTCATTCTCTCCTGCCAAATTGATAGACCTAAAATAGTTTGCCACTTTTTAATTTGCATTATTTATTTGTAGAAGAATTTTTTGTGTTACCATTAATGCATTGGGTGTCCACTGTACTTTTTCCTGTTACTTCTTTATCCAAGGAATTTGCTTAGTGTTTTTGTTTATTCTGTTTGTTTTATAGGCAGTTTTACTAAGACATAATCTGAATTTTGTACTATTCAATAGTTCAATCATATCAAGAAATGTTGTACAATCATTACCACAATAAATTTTAGAACTTTTACTTATGCTCTTAGCCACTAGCTCCCCATCTCACCCCAAGCACATGCCCCCAAGGAAAACATTGCACCAGTTACTACCTCTATAGATTCAACCTTCTTGGATTTCACATACCAAAAAATATGCAAAAATGCAAACCAAAGTATCAAAAATATAACAAATAAGATAGATGAAAAACCTCAGAGAGAAAGCAGAAAGTATTAAAAATGAACAATTTTAAAATTAGTCAAAAGGGAGATCAAAGGATATAGTGTTCAATTTTAACCTATCTACTGTCAAAATCCACTTTACAATGCATTCTGTCTGATGACACAGCCATTCACATCTGGGGTCTCTGTTCAGGGGTGGCTTTTCTGGCTTCGGAGGTCTGCTTCCATCAGGGTAAGCCCACGTGGCTTCTCCTCCAGCTCCTCCAGTTCCTAGGACTCAGAGTCTATGCTACCATCTTGTCAGTTGCATGTCTCCAAGGAACTGAGTCAATTCTCACCTCCAATTGGGAATTACTGCCAGACTTCCCAAAATTCTCAAAAGAAAGCCATGTCCACACAGAGGTCTCATTGGCTATCTCCAGATTGATAGACTAGACTCCACCCCTACACTCCCAATCATGAAATGGACACATGAGTACATGACCGCCACAATAGTCCCAAAAATCAAATCAAAAACTCCCCGCCCTTGAGTGGGTGACTACTCACAGTGACCTATAGGAAGCGGCCCTGTGGGTTTCCAAGACTAACTGTTGGGGCACTAGACACCTCTGTCTTTCTCCAGCAGAGGAAGAGGGTTTCAAATTGCAAATCACGACGCAGTCCATACCACTGTGCTCGATTAGAGTTCATTTAACCGTCACTGGTTCCCCATCAGCCCCTTGGGCACTTGCCTGAACATGTCGTGGCTGAGGATCACTGTACCAGGGATTGCACAGTCAGGCTGTACTGTCCTGGGAAATCCTCTGTTCCAATCCTGTAAACTCTGCACCTAAAATAATGTGTGCATCCCAATCATGGCTCCCAGCCCGCTTCAAGAGTCCCACCCATGACCAGGATGTATTGATCTGCCACTAGCCGTGTTCTTGTGATGGTCGAGTTGCTAACCACAAGGTGGCAGTTTGCTCCAAGGGAGAGTGACAAGGCTTTTGACTGCCATGAAGAGCTTGACCCCAGGAACCCACAGAGGTCATTCTCTCCTGTCCTACAGAGTTGCTGTCAGTCGGAATCGACTCCATGACAGTGAAATTGGAATGTTTTAGTATCTCAGCAAACCCTTGGGCACCATGATGGCTTCAAGCTAATGGTCTTGTTCTTGACTCATTTAGGAGTTAATAAATGCTCTCTTTAAATTAAAAAAAAACCTACCCAAAGTAAGATTCTTTAAAATACATTGTTTTTGACGTTTGAAATGTATAAGAAAATGCATTTGGACTTACATTTGCATAGCCTGAACTTAAATCAAGCTTAAACTTCCTTGCTTCAAAATTGTAAAAAATATTTATCTGTATCTGTCAATATTTTGTGATTTTATTGTTTACATTGAAAAATCATTTGAGTTTGTTTTCATATTAAAAAGGAAGTCGAGGGCTGAGCCCTGGTGGCTTAAGTGGTTGAGTGTGGGACTGCGACCCACGGGCCTGGAGGTTCAAATCCAGCAGAGGCTCTCAGGAGCAGCGCTGGGTAGCTCCCACAACCACCAGAGGGCAGTGATGCCCCCCAAAAAATAAAAAAAAAATAAATTTTTAAAAAAGGAAGTAGAAACTAAACTTGATTTCTTTTTAACTAGCTAACCTTGTGTTCGCATTATTCAAGTATATATAAAAGTGACATATAAAATCCTTGTGGATATTTGGTTCTCTTTCTGTTGATCAGCTTTGCCTATTTCTGCCCTAATATTTTGTGATTTGATCATTGTGATTTCCTTATTTTTGTTGGATAGTAGATTTGATATCTTCAGGGAAGGTTTTACATATCACCTCCATACCTACTCCTCCATGTCTATTTGCTCATTTCATTTAATCTGCCTGCATTCTCATAGTTACTCTTAAAAATTTTGGTCTGAGATTATTCAGGCTCCCCCTCCCCACAAAAAAAATCCTTCTGCTGTGATTCAGTTGTTTTGAAATTCACAGGTTAATTTAGAGAAAATTGGGGTTTATTTGTGCAAAGACTTCTGTACAAGAGCAAAATATACCTCTTTATTTGTATTTTATTCTTCCTTTAAAAGATTTTCATTTCCTTCACAAGTCTTCACCACTGCTTAATCTCTAAAACTGTCCAGCAGTGAAATTGCTATTTTCAGTGAGATCAGAGCATGGAACAAATTCAGCTTGGCATCTAAGGAAAGCCCTAAATTCTGGGGAAACGTCCCATCCATCTGCTCCCAACTCTGGGCAAAGCCAACTAGAAGCTGAAACGGACGGATCAGTTGACCAATAGAGAATTTATAGGCACCGACAACACACCCAGGTCTGCATTATGAGTATAAATACAGACCCATCTTTGAAGAGTTTTTGTGCTACATAAGAACACAGAGGACACATCTCTTAAGACTATATTCACTCCGGTATTTGGGACATGGTTTTGATGAGAAATAAAGGTGAAGAGATCTGTAACCCTTAGGAAATTTTTTAGGGAAGAATTGGGAACTGAGATGGCCATTGGCAAACAGCTACTATTTAGAAAACTGAAGAAGCATAACGAAAAGAAGGACGAGTCTAAGTATGACAAGGGAATCCATCAGCCACAATCATTGAGCATCTTCTATAAGCACAATAGTAGGCTAGACAGATGAGTGAAAGCACCTTTGTTGAGTACATATGTTATGTACTTAAAACAAATATTTACTAAGCACCCACTGTGAGCCTAGCTCTGGGTGAGTTGCTAGAGAAACAAGACAAAGACGGCAGACCTTGGGCTCAAGGAGTTGCAATACAGAGAAACAGACTTACATAATCAAGTCTGTTAGCCATAATCATGCTGTGAAGAGCATAGCAGAAATTCTTCATCGTGGAGGTTTCTGGAGTGTCTGTGGATGGACGTGAAGGGGATCTTTAAGCCCCTGAAATTGCATGGTGCTAAATTCACATGTGAGCAGCATTATCAGGTGGCGTCCTGGTGGTGAAGGGGTTACACAGTGGTCCGCAATCCACAAGTTCTCTAGTTCAAAAGCATCAGCTGTTCCAAGGGAGAATGATGCGTCTTTCTACTCCCAGGAACAGGTAGAGTCTCAGAAGCTCATAAAAGTAGCTATAGGCTGCCCTGTATAGCCACTGTCTAGATATAGACAGGGTCAGATAGAGATAGACATTGAGAGGGAATGAGTTTGGACTTTTGGTTTGGAGCATTGTCAGATCCTCAAAAGAGTCTGTGACCTTCTTTCTCAAAAAGTTAACTATGACTGGGTAAAGTGATACAAGATTCTAAATGGTCTTACTTATAGATACTTGCATTTTAACAGTCCAGATAAAAAATATGAAAGGCGTGATTTTTTTAAGAGATCATTTTATTAGGGACTCTTAAAACTCTTATCAAAATTCATGCACCAATCATATCAAACATATTTGTATACATGTTGCCGTCATTATTTTCTAGACATTTACTTTCTATTGAGCACTGGATATCAGCTCCTTTTTTCCCCTCCTTCTTCAACCCCCCCTTATGACCTTTTGGTAAATTATAAATTATTGCCATATCGTACACTGGCTACTGTGTCCCTTCCCCCACAATTTCTGTTCATCTCCCTGGAAAGAGGTATGTGGTTATGTGTTGATCATTGTAATAGGCTCTCCCTTTCTCACCTCCTCTCCCCACGTTCGCCCTACCCTTCTAGTATAACTACTCCCATTCCTGTTTCTGGATTTCATGTGTCATGAGCTCTTATCTCTTATCTGTACCTGTGAACATACTCTGATCTAGACTGCAGTGAAAGACAGTACTGGGTCATGATAGTGGACGGGGCGGGGGCAGGGGGGGCGGTTAGGAAGTCTCAAGGAACCACAGGAATATTGTGTTTCATTGGTGCTTTACTGTGCCCTAGTTGACTCATCCCTTCCTTGTGACCTTTCTCTGAAGGGATGCCCCATTTTTTGCAGATGGGTGTGGGGTCTCTGCTCCAACCCCCTCATTCTCAACAATATCGGGGTTTTTTGTTGTTCATTCATTTATTATCATCTGATGCCTATTAACCCATCCCATCAACACCTCATGATCTCCCAGGCTGGTGTGCTTCTTCCATGTTGGCTTGTTGCTTCTTTGCCAGGTGACTGCTTGTTTAACTTCGAACCTTTAAGTCCTCAGAAGCTATATCTTTGGATAGCTGGGCACCATCCACTTTCTTCACCACATTTGCTTGTGCACTCATTTTGTCTTCAGCTATGGTGCAAGGAGAGTGAACATCACAGAATGCCAGTTTGTGTGAACAAAGTGTTCTCACACTGAGGGAGGGTATGAGCAGAGGCCCGAAGTCTGTGCACTACCTCAGTGTATTAGAAAAGGCATTATTATGAATAGTATATGTGAACAATTCTAGTCTTCTCTCATCCCACACCCATTGTATTCGGAATTTGGAGGTAATGTAGCACATGGAGCAGATGGCAAGGTAGGCTTGGGTAAGAATCCCACCTCTGCCTCTTCCAAGCTGTGTGACAATGGATGGTGTGTTAGTCTGGGCAGACTAGAGAAACAAATCCATAGGCAATCATATGTATATAAAGGAGAGGTTTATATATAAGAGCAACTGTACCTCAAGAAAACATCCCAGCCCAGTCCAATCCAAGGTCATAAGTCTGATATTAGCCCATATGTCCCATACCAATCCACAAGTCCTCTTCAGACTCACCAAACACGTGCAGCAATACCAGGACAATCGCAAGCCAGTAGGTATGGAGTCTTGTGTATCCAGTGGTGGTAGAAGCATCTCAGCACTGGCAGGGTTTTCTCTGTGTCTTCTCAAGCATCTCAGTGCCGGTAGGGATCACTGTGGTTTTTCTGGCTTCAGAGGTCTGGTTCCTTCAGGGTAAACCCATGTGGCTTCTCCTCCAAGATGTCTCACAGGGAGTCAGCCTTGTGTCTTGTCAGAGCTTCTCCAAGGGACTGAGCTGTAAGACTCTCACCTCCAAGGGGGAAATTGGCCAGGTTTTCCAGAATTCTCAGGAGAAAGCCAAGCCCACACAGAGATCTCATTGGCTATCTCCAGATTGACAGGTTAGACTCCACCCCTACACTCCCAATTCTGAAATGGACACAAGATTACATGACTTCCACAGATGCATACTTTGGGACCACCAGTGCCCTCATCTGTAAAGTGAGAATGACAGAACCCAGCCCTCCCAGAAATTAGGCCAACTGTGCAAACCAGGGTGGTCTGTTCACGTGTCCTCCTGCTTTCTCCCTTCAAAGGAGACTGTGGGAGTGATAGGAGGAGTGGAGACCTAGGAAGGATGACGAGGAGGAGGAGAGAGGACTTGACATCTCAAATTCATGTGCAGCATGAATCAAGGGAAGGCACCAGGCCACTCTGCTTGGGTTGGTGCCTGCCTTAAATTCCAGCCTAAGCAGTGTGAACTTTGGCCTGTAAACAATCCGGGCCCAGGAAGTGGGGAGGGCAGGCACAAGCAAGCTAGTCAGTCGCATGATGAGGTGTCTATCAGTTCTTTTACTCACCCAGGAATCCCCAAAATACCCAAGAAAATGATTTTTCAAAATGAAACAGCAAGGAGGAACTAAGGCATTCCTTCTCCCTTCGGAGGTCTTTGTTTTAAAGCAGAGTCACGGAGATCTGCTACTTCGAACAGACACCCAAGTGAGCCAGTGCTCCTGATCCATGAACCTCACTTTGAGCGCCTGTGGGTGCACTTGAAGCTCCAGTGTTTCTCTTGATAGCTGAGTGCATCAACTATTGACACCACCCAGATCTTTGGGCTTTCTTGTTTTTAATTGCTATTATTATTCATGCAACCAACACACTTTGGCCCAGCATCGACCACATGTCAAGCCCCCATGGATGGAGAGAAGACCCAGACCATCTCTCCTCTGAGAGAGCTCACAGTCTAACCCAGGGAGCTGAGACATAGGCCTGTTGTTGTTGTTTGTTGTTGGTGTGGTGGTGGTGGTGATTAAGCATCATTGAATCGGTTCAAACTCCTAATGAGCCTATGAACCAGAAGATGAATCACTGCCCAGGCCTGTGCCATCCTCGAGATCGTCTGATGCTTGAGCCCGTTGGTACAGTGATGGTGTCAATCCATCTTGTCCAGAGTCTTCCTCTTCTTTGCAGCCCCTTCACCTTGCCAAGCACAATGTCCTTCTCCAGGAACTGGCTCTCCTAGGCAACTGTAACTCAAGGTAGGGAGGGCTAAATGCCGCCTCTTGGCTCAGATAAAGTGCTCTAACAATTCAGTGGGAAAAGGAGATCATTCCCAGTTAAGGGGAAAATTGCTTAGTTCTTAGGAAAATGAATAGGAGCTCCCTTTTTCTGCTGCTTAACAATGAGTAAGAACCCAAGCTTTACCGTTGGATTGTAATACCAGTGTCTCATTTGCTCGATGTGTGACCATGCTAGCATCTCATGTCTCCATTTCCTCATCTGTGAAATGTGATAAAATAATAATGGAGCTGCTGGTGGTATTGCATGAGAGGATGTGTATAAACTCACTATCTAATAAATGTCATATGGTCTTCTCTGCCACAGAGTCTATTCTGATTCATAACGACCCTACATAGGGATCCCAGGGTTCTACAACCTTACAGAAGCAGAAAGCCTCATCTTTCTCTTGTGGAGCAGCTGGTGGGTTCGAACTGCTGGCCTTGTGGTTAACAATCCCACCTGTCATCCACACTACCCCCCACCAAGGCACCACCTAAAAAAATAGTTCCTTTTTTGAAAAACTGCTGTCAGGTCAATACCAACTCCTATTGACCCCATATATTACTGGGCACCCAAAACCCATTGAATTTCCTGAGCTGGAAGGGAAAGAGAAAACAGCTCACCGGGCCTTTTTCCCATGAAGCTTTTGGGTGGGTTTGAACAACCAGCTTTTGGTTAACCCAGCATGCCTCTTTCATTGCCAGTGGTAGCTCTGCTGATTATTATTATTATTATTATTATTATTATTGTTGTTGTTGTTGTTGTTTCCAGGATTTGCTTTAAAAGTGAACACAAGTCTATTGACTCCAAAAGCATCATAGTTATTGGAAATTTTTGCTATTTTAATCCCACGTTAAATGTCAAATGCAATGGGGTAAAAAACCTCGAAGGGACTGTCCACATCCAAGGAGACCTTCTGCACAAAGCTGGTATGAGAGAATTGGCCACCACTCTACCATCTGTGAGGGTTTTATTGGGCCAAACTGTCTCATTTGAGGAGACTTGGCTTGGCTGAAGAGGTAGCAGACTTCTCCTAATCAAAGCCATACTGAAGCAGAGCTATGCTCAATTTACTAGCCGAACCAAAAGAAAGGTCTCATCACCCACTGTCTCCCATTAGATCATCAGCTTGTCTGACTGTGAAATAAGTATAATCGAAATTTCTAATCCAACAGTCCCAGGTGGGGTAGTGGTTATGCACTGGGCTGGGAGACATAAGGTTATCAGTTCCAAACCACTGGCTATCCCAAGTGGGAAAGATAGAGCTTTCTATTCCTGTAAAGAATTGTGGAGCTGATACCACAGTCTCAAGTGGAAAGAAAATGTTTTGAAAATGATGAGGACAGCAAACGTGCGTGACAAAATGGATGGATAGATGGATTATGATATAAGTTGTACGCACCCCCAGTAAAATGATTTTTAAAAGAATTACAGTCTCAGAAACTCACAAGGGCAGTTTGGAATCAACTCAATGGCCGTGAGTTTGCATTTGAGAGAGTCGTGGAATGTCAGAGCCATGAGGGATATTAGAAACCACCCAACCAATCCGGATACTTTATGGAGGCGATAAAGGATGCTTTCAGTCCCCAGTTTCTGTGCAGTCTCCAAGCCTGTTCCTTCAAGCACATTTAGTGAAGCCTTGTGAATGGTGAAATACCTAATGAATAAAAAGGCACACCATTTGTAGTCTACGAATAATTTCACAAAGGCAATTCGAGAGCTAACAAAAGGCACTGTTACAACAGTGAGAGGCTCATTTCAAACCTGCCCCCTTTTTCATGAATATTTGAAGCCCTACACACCCACCTCCACCATCTCTGTGAGTTCTGGGCGTCGGTAACAGGCAGAGCCTGCAGGCTGGGGCTCACATCTGGAGACACAGGATACTGTAAACCACCAGCCTCTCCTCAGGGCGAAGATGAGGCTTTCTGACCCCATAAAGAGCTACAGTCTCGGATTGAGTCCCAGTGGCGTAAGTGGTTGAGTGCAGGACTGTGGCCCACGGGCCTGGCAGGCTCTCAGGAGCAGCGCTAGGTAGCTCCCACGACCACCAGAGGGCAGCGATGCCCCCCAAAAACAACAACAACAACAACAACAACTAAAGAGCTACAGTCTCAGAAGCTCACAGGGGCAGTTCTACCCTGCCCTATATGGCCGCCATGAATTGCAATGGACTGCTTTGAATTGAGCATGAGTTTCATTGGCCCTTCGAGAAGTTTCAGATGTAGGAAAAGTTGATCCCTGATGCAATGAATGCGATAGAGGCAGTTCCTCACTGCCATCAAATTGATTTGGTCTCTTAGCAACCGTACAGTAGAACTGCCTCTGTGGGTTTCCAAGGCTACAAATCGTTACATGAGTGAAAAGCCTCGCCTTTCTCCCAAAGAGCAGCGGGTGGTTCTGACCTGCCGACATTGCAGTTAGCAGCCCAACGCAGAATCCACTATGGCATCAGGGTCCCTATTTAAACCAATTAGTTGATAAAAACAATGTCTACTCTATGCCAAGCCCTTTCCTATTTGTTTCATTTATTCTTTCTGTTGTTGTTGATTTGGGTTTGGGGTTTTTCCCTTCTTTCATTTTATTGTTTCATTTATTCTTCATCCCAGCTTCCTGAGGTGGGGGCTAGCAGCATCTCCTACGCACTTGGGTGAACTGGCTGTGGCTGCGTGGCGTTTGGGTAGAGGAGAGCCTGAAAGGGCCCCTGCCGTTGGCTGGGCGGCATGGTCAGCCCACACAACTCAGGGACCCGGGAGCACAGAATGAATCACCAGCAGTCACGGCTCAGTGTTCAGCGTAGTGCCTGGCACGGAGCGAAAGTGTGTCCCCTGGAAGCTTCTATGCCACAAGCGCGCCCTGTGCCCTGTTCGTAGCAGCTCACCACGTCCCGCCAAGAAAGCGAAAGGCTCCTCCCCGTGCCAACCCCGCTCAGCCTCAGCCTGTGCTTCCTGCCCTTCACTCCGCACAGCCGCCAGCCTGCGGGAGAGAGCCCTTGGGGGTTCCCTGACTGTAAATCTTTGCTGGAGCTGGAAGCCTCCTCCTCCTCTCAAGGAGCAACTGGTACAGCTGACTTGTCAGGTAGCAGCCCAATGTGTTGCGCACTACACCACTAGGGCCCCTCCGTGTACTCCACAGCGCTTCTAACACGCCCCTGGACGGGCCCTGGCAACCCACAATGAAGGTGACTGGGCGAATAGCAACACCTCCTCCCTCCTTTATCCCTCTTCCAAAGCCCCACTTCCTATCCCTGCCCCAATGAAAGAGTAAAACCATAGAAATGCCACCCCCACGGGTTCAGTTTTTAACCTTGGAAGCTGTTTCAGAACAAGTCTAACCATGAGGCAACCAAGAGCTCTCAGAGTGATTTGCTGGGGCTCAGCCTGACTGCCAGTCAAATCACTGTAGGTTTGGGCGGGGTGTGTTTCTTAACACCGCTGTCGCAGAAATATCACAAGGGTGATTTTAAAGAGCACAGCACCACAGTCCTCACAGTTGACGAGGCGCTCATCCACTGTCATGGAGTCAATTCCAGCGCGCAGCGACCCCATTGGCCAGGGTCACTCTGCGCCAGACCTACAGGAAGGCGCTTTTGCTGCCCTGACAGGAGGAAGGGCGGTTTCCCTTTCTACAGATCCAGCGGCTTTCCTCGGTCATCTCCCCATAGCGTGTATTGCCTCTTTTTGTGCCTGCCAGGAATTCTGGCAGCATGAAGGGCCATGCATTGAGTTGCTGGCCATAAAGACTGAGGTTTGACTCCCCACTAGCCACTGGGAGGGGAGGGGGTTAGAGATGAGCTTGTCCACTCCTGTTAAGATTTTAAAGTCTCACAATCCCAAAGGGGCACTGTCCCTTGTGGTCAGTATGATTCTGAATCAACCTGATGGCAGTGGGTTAGTCCTTTTGGCTCTCTGTACCTACTCTGAGAAGACCTAGTGTCATAGTGCGTTATCCATTGGACTGCTCACAAGGACCAATCTCTCAGGACCAATAAGGAGAGTAGTGATATTAGGAGAGTAAAGGAAAGGTGGAGTTAGAAAGTGAGAACTGATCACAATGATTGATACATAGCCCCCTTCCGAGGGGACAAACAACAGACAAGTGGGTGAAGAGAGATGGTGGTTGGTGTAAGACATGAAAAAAATAACAATTTATAAATTATCAAGGGTTCATGGGCCAGGGGGAGAATGAACTGATAGCAAGGACTGAAGTAGAAAGAAAATGTTTTGGAAACGATGATGGCAACAAATATACAAATGTGCCTGACACAATGAAGGAAAGTATGGATTGTGAGAAGAGCTGTGTGAGCCCCCAGAAGGATGATTTTTTAAAAGAGTTACAGAATTAGAAGCACACAGGGACAGTTCTACACTACCCTATAGGATTGCCATGAGTCAAATTCAAGACCATGGCCATGAATTTGGTTTATTTGTTTCTTTTTGGTGCCTAATCTGCTTTTTTTATACCGCAAAGGAAAATTGACTTAAGAGACATCCTGCACTAATATTACTCTGTTAACACAAAAAAAGCCCCTGTTCTCAAACAGGATGCCACCCACAAGTCTGATGGTATTAGATGCCAGTGGAGTTGTTTCCATGCAGAAGAAAATGCCAACCTTCCTGAAACACCTCTCATCCCCACCGCTCATCTTTGTTTGAGTCCATTGTTGCAGCCTCAATGTTGATCCCTCACTTTGAGGCTTTTCCTCTTTTTCACTGACCCTCCAAGAGATCAGGAGCACTGGAGGCAGAGTGGTTCCAAGTTGGGCTACTCACTGCAAAGTCAGCAGTCCAAAACCACTCTGTGGGAGAAAGACAGGGGTTTCCACTCCCGTAAAGAGTTACAGTCTCAGCTGAGCCCAGGTGGCACAGTGGTTGTGTGCGGGACTTCGACCCACAGGGTTGGCGGTTCAAATCCAGCAGCAACTCTCCAGAAGCAAGGCTGGGCTTCCTACTCCCACCGGGCAGTGATGCAAGAGAGAAAAAAAGAGTTATAGTCTCAGAAAGCCACAGGAGCAGCCCCACCCTGGCCTGCAGAGTCACTATCAGTCGGCATCTGCTCAGTGGCCGTGAATTGGGTTTGGGTTTATAGGGACTGGGACAGCTACACATACTTTGCTGGGGCCTGGGAGAGCACACACAATTCAGTCTCCAAGGACGTGCGCGTTGTTTGGAGTAGTGGTTGGAAATGGCACGAGAAATTCAGAATTGCCTACTCATTCATTCCTTTCTTCACTGAAACAAATTACTGATTCAGCACCGACTCTGTCCCTGTGAATGGCGTATTCCCCATTCGCTTTTCTTGCATCTTTTAGACATCTCAAGAAGGAATTTCTCTCCGATTAGGATTAGCATGTCTTCAACACCTCTCAACCTTTCTGAGAGAGCAGCACTCAGACTTGTTACTCTGTGGAACGCTCCAGAAGGTGATAATGCTGTTCTGCTTCGCTTTGTTGTTGTTGTTATTCTTACTGTGAGTTTATCTGTAGCAAATGAAGAGGGTTTGAGAATAGGGCTGGTTCTGAAAACTTCAGAAGGGAGGAGGCGAGGAAAGAGAACATATGGAGAGAGAGGTGGGGGGAGTGATGTGCATGGAGGGGGTAGGAATGAATGAGATGAAGCACAATGTGTAGGTATTGTTCAGCATCACACAGACAGTTGACTCGGGAAACCTTCCCCTGAATAAATGATGTACAGATGGTGGAGTGGTTGGTGCTTAAGGGAAACCTAGCTTGAGATGGCTGAATGTTAACCCTTTAAGACTGTGAGGACAACCTTCCTCTGAAAACAGCAGGAAGGTTGGTGACCATTTCAGCAGGTTCAGGGAACCATCTGGGTTAGCCTCGGTCAGCACAATGGCTTCATCATCATCACCTTCATTATCATGACAGTAGTAGGGCTGGAAGTTGCTCAATCACTGACAGGCATAGCAGTCCCAGTGTTCGAAGTGGTAGCACTCATAGTAGTCCCAACAGCTGTGTTCGCTGAGTCCTCCCTATGTGCCAGGCACTTGCCAAACACACAGGAAAGAACTGTCACCAGTCAGACTCATGCAAGCAATAGTGCATGTGGTCCCAAAGGCTAATTATTTCCTTGAGTAGTTATTTCCCCCAGTCGTCTTTGCTATCAATGGAAAGAGAGCAAGAGTTGTATTTCAGATGGCTATTCATGAACTTTTAAGTCTCCAGGTGCTACTCACCAAAAAAGCAGGATGTGGGACATTGTTTTTATGAATGACCCTCCCATGAGACTTTGGTGCCAGGCCTTTAACCCCAGTGGCTCATTCCTTCCAGGATTTTGGTTATGGCTAACAAGTCTTCAACATTTTTCCCCTTGTGTACACTATTATACCAGAAGTATATAAAAATCTTCTCACTGCCACCAAGTCAGCATCAATTTACAGCAATCCTATAGGACAAGGTAGAACTGCCCCACTTTGGGTTGTAAATCTTTACTACAACAGAAAGCCTCCTCCTTCTTCCACAAGTGCACCTGGTAGGGTAAACTGCTGATCTTTCGGTTAATAACTCATCGCTCAATCCACTAATCCATGAAGGCTCCTTATGTACAGGTAGGTATGTACAAATATGAGATGCTTCTTAGACATAATGAAATGCTTCACAATATTGGTTTTCTGGGGTTTAAGGCTTAGGATCATAGTCTGATAGAACTGGCTTTATTGACATAACATAGATCACATCCTATATGATGTGTTGTGTCTGGTCTTCAAAGCTCGAGAGTAGCCATTAAAGATACAGCTATTGGTCCCTGATTATCTGGACCAAAAGACAAGGAAGGAAAACAAAGATTCCAAAAGGAAAGTCGTCCACAGAACTGACAGACTATGTGAACTGTAGTGTCATTTATCTTGAGACTAAAAGCGAAGGGCATCCAGCTCCCACTCCCCCTTCCCAAACAAACTCAGTGCCATGAAGTCACCACTGACTCAGAGTGACCCCTGTGGGTTTCTGAGCCCGTAACTGTTTACGGGAGTAGAATGCCCAGTCTTTCTGCCGAGGAGCTGTTAGGCGTTTCAAACTGCCAACCTCGCAGATTGCAACCCAGCACATGACTACTAAGCACTAAGACTCCTCCCTCCCACCAATAGGGGGGCGGGGGGGTGGAATCTAGAACAGAACTGTAATTGCTATAGAGTTCTGACTAACTATACTCACGGAGACTACAGAACTCCCCAAGATTATCTTCCTGAAATATGCTTTAAACCTGAAACTCGAATTATCCCTTGAGGTCACCCATTCGCTGAATGACAGATTGGCTCATAAAATATATAATATCACTCATGCATAATGAGCCCCTTTTAAAAATAATAATCTATAGGAGAAACAGATAACAATTTGGGCCAGATGGACAGAATGAGATCAATAGCCAAACCAAAACCATGTGCACCGACATCAAGTCGATACTGACCCATAGCGACCCTGTGGTCCACGTAGAACTGCCCCTGTGTGTTCCTGAGTGGAGACTAGAAAACCTGGTCCTTTTATCTGAAGAGTGGCGGGTGGTGTCAAACTGCCTACCCTGCAGTGTGCAGCCCAGCACAGAACCGGCACTGCCACCACCTGGCCTCCTAGGAGGATGGCCGATGGTGGGAAATGTAACAGACCTCACGTTTGTGTGGGAACTGTTTGTGTAGGAACACCCACTAATTTGTGTAGGAACTGTTAACCGGGAACATCATTTGCTGTGTACAGTTCCACCTTAAACACAAACTATTATTTAGGAAGTAAATAAATCAGCCAATGATAACCCCACGGGTCATCATCAGCTGAGCCAACTGGCTGACAGCAGACAAGAGCAACAGCTGCCCACCTGATTGAGTGTGAGCAAGTCACACACACACACAAACACTCACACGTGCACACGCACACGCACACATGCTTATACACACGCTCATACACTCACGTGCTCATACACTCACGCATTCATACACTCAAGTGCTCATACACTAATGTGCTCACACACGTACACTCAAACGCTTACACACACGCTCACACTCATGCGCTCATACACACATACACTCACACGCTCGCACATACTTGCTTACACACTCACACGCTTACACACACTCACACTCACACGTTCACATGCACTCACATGCTCACACACATTCACTCACGCTCACTCACTCACATACACACTCACACATACGCTCACACACTCACGTACACACACATGCTTACACACACTCACACACACTCACATGGTCATACACTCGAGCTCATACACGTACACTCACACGCTTACACACACTCACACGCTCACACACGTACACACACTCACATGCTTACACACACTGCTTCACAGAATGCCTGCTGGTGCTGCCCTGCCACTCACTCAGGCTCTGACACGGAGCAAGGACTCTCTGTTCGGACCAGTCACGACTCTGGGCACGAAGCAAGGAGCATTGGGATAGTGTCTCGACAAGAGACGTGAGCCAGCGTGGCGACACTCACCAGGGAGGGAGGGAGTAGCAAGCCAAGAGTCCAGGGAGCCCTGACCCCAGCACAGGGCACTGGCCTTCCAGGAACCCGAGTTTACTTCCTGTTGATGCTCACTCACGGCTGCTGGCAGCTCTGCCAGGTCCCTCCCCTTCGCAGGAAACATCTATTTGGGTGCCAGGGGAAAAGATCTCTGTCAGTGACTCTCATTCACGCAATGAAGCTAAGCTCCTTCCCTAGTTAACTGTGCATTCTTGGCTCCCACCAGGGCTGGCTGGGGTGGAAAGCAGAGCCCCTAATCCCAGACGCTACTGTGCTGCCCTGGGGAAAGGGGAAAGGGCTGGAAAAATGTGTGGCATCTGCGACTGCAGGCTGCTCAGTCCCTGACTCACACTGCCGCCCTGTGGCGGGTCGGGGAGAAGCAAGCGCACCCTGCAGGCCTGGCTTCAGGAAGACTGGGACAGGAAAAGGCCCAGGGAGTCACTACAGGTGGGAAACTGAGGCCCACAAAGGAAAGCAGCTTTCCAATAGTGAAACATCAACTTACTATAGACTTACTCACAGTCCGTCCTCCGCCCAGTCAACGTCCTGTTCCATCTGTGTGACTGCTTTTCGGGAAATGGCTAAAGAACCCTGATGGTGCAATGGGTAAGCTCTCAGCAGCTGGTCAAAAGCTCGGCCTTCCCTTGAAGATAGACAAGTGGCCATGTAGCTGAGAAGAAGCAAAGCCCAAATGGAAGAAGCACACCAGCCTGTGTGGTCACGAGGTGTCGGAGGAATCCAGTACCAGGCATCAAAGACCAAAAAACCATATGGTGGTGAATGAGGGGTAGTGTGGAATGGAGACCCCCAAAACCCATCTCTAGGCAACTGGACACCCCCTTACAGAAGAGGCGCTGAGAAGATACAAGTCAGTCAGGGTACAGTGTAGCAATGATGAAACATACAACTTTCCTCTAGTTATTTAATGCTTCCCTTCCCCAAAACACACACACACACACACACACACACACTATCAGAATCCAATTCCACCTTACAAATCCAGCTAGACCAGAGGATGTACACTGGCACATATAGGAACTGGAGGCACAGGGAATTCAGGACAGATGACCCCTCAGGACCAATAATGAATGTAGCAATACCAGGACGGGGAGGGAAGGTGGAGTAGAAAGGGAAAACTGATAACAAGGAACTGCATATAAGCCCCTCCCAGGGGGACAGAAAACAGAAAAGTGGGTGAAGGGAGACACCCTTGTAAGACATGAAAAAATAACAATTTATAAATGATTAAGAGTTCATGAAAGAGGGGGAGGAAAAATGAGGCGCTGATACTAAGGGTTCAAGTAGAAAGCAAAGTTTTGAGAATGGTGACGGCAACAAATGTGCTTTACATATGGGTAGGTGGATGATTGTGATAAGAATTGTATGAGTCCCCAATAAAAATCATTTTTTTTAAAAATGCTCAGCCTTTCAAACTCTCCAACTACTCCATAGAGAAAAGACCTGGTGACCTGCTCCGGTAAGGATCATCGCCTCAGAAACCACAGGGCAGTTCTAGTCTGTCCTGTGGATAGAGATGAGTCACAATCACAGCATCTAACAAGGAAGAATCAGAAACAAAGCAAAAAGCTCCTTGAGCATGCAGGACAGCATGACACATGTGGTGTGTGTGTGTGTGTGTGTGTGTGTGTGTGTGTGTGTGCAATGGCCTCTTGACACTCAGGCTTCCCAATAGCACAAGGACCTAGTACCTGGAGTTCAGCAGATGCTCAATATTGGCAGGATAAATAAACAACAAATGAATGGATACAATGAGGAATAGCTACCACAGGGGAGAGTCACTGGGTGGTATAAGTGAATAATGAACTCAGCTGCTGCCTGAGAGGGAGGCACCTGAGAAGAGAAACCTGGAAATCTACTGTAAATACAGCAGCCACTGGAAACCCGATGGAGCCCAGGTCTACTCTCACCTACATGGGGATGAGGCAACTGGTTTTATCCTCTGTTTGTATCTCAGTCTAAAATGGGACAGACAATGGCACTCTCTTCAAGGAGTTGTTGTGACCGTTGAATGAGCTAATGGTGTAAAGTGTTCCACGCAGAGCCCATACCCAGCACACACAGGATAGATGGGGGGGTGGGGGGGTTTAAATCATTTTCTCAGAGGCTATTACAGATATTATAACCAATCCATAAATCAATTATGTCAAGCAAACCTGTGCATATGTTGCCATCATCATTTTAAAAACATTATCTTTCTACTTGAACCCTTATTATCAGCTCCTTTCCCACCCTGTGAGCCCTTCATCATTTTTTTTCAGATCTTACATCACCCACTGTCTCCCTTCACCCACATTTCTGTCATCGTCCTCCTCTGTGGAGCTTACACATCCATCATTGCTCTTGGTTCCCACTGTCTCTCCCCTCACCTCTTTCCCTAAAGGTGTCCCTACGAACATTACTGTTTCTGAGGGGGTATCTATCCTGGCTTCCATGTTTCACAAATTCTTATCTGTATCAATGACCATACTCAGGTCTAGCAGGATTTGGGGAGTAAAACTGGGGTCATGATAGTGGGGGTGGGCGGGGGGAGGAAGCCGTAAAGAACCAGAGGAATGTTGTGTGTTCCCTTGGTGCTCTACCACAGCCGGCTGAATCATCTCTTTCGTGTGACCCTTCTGTGAGGGGCTAGCCATTTGTCTACATACAGGCTTTGGTTCTCCACGCTGATCCCTCCCTTTCACATTGATATAATTGTTTGTTTTCGATCTTCTGATACCTGATCCCAACGACAAGGGCCTTGTCAAAAATCAGACCACTCTTTTCTGCCCTGATTTGAGAAAAGAGGTCAGTCTAGTTCTAGTTCTAGTGGTGTTCTAATGGTGTTCAGTGGCAGGATAGTCTAGCTTTCTTTGAAGCTGCTTAGGTTCCAGTCCCAACTGATTACCTGCTGACTCCACTCTCAGCCATCGCCTGTTGACCCGTGTCAACAGAGCAGCCAGACTAAGAACGGCTCGGAAGAAAGCTCTGGAGTCTACTTCCAAAATGAGCCATGGCACAATTTTCAGCCAAACAAATAGGCAGGTCTGTGAGAGGAACAACTACGCCAGTAAGGCCCGAGCACGTGAGGATAATCAGTCATTTGACATCTGCATTTACCCAGGGACAAAGCTCTGGGAGGGTGGGGGGAGGGGGGATGGAAACAGGAAACACAAGAAACAAGTGGGATCGGTGACAATGCCTGGTGGGCATTGCAATTCATGAGATGAAAAAAAATCTGTATGAATTACTGAATGGAAAAGCAATTTGTTCTGGACACTTTCACCCAATTCACAATGAAAAGTTTTTGTTTGTTATTTCAAATCATTTTATTGTGGCTCATACAACTCTTCGAAATCCATCCATCCATCCATTGTGTCAAGCATATTTGTACATTTGTTACTGTCATCATTTTCAAAACTATTCCTTTCTACTTGAACCCTTGATATCAGCTCCTCCTTTTTCCCCTTTCTCCCCCATGAACCCTTGATAATTTATGAGTTATTATTTATAAGTTATTATAAAGTTATTATTTATAATTTATAAGTTATTATTTTTCGTGTCTTACACTGACCAATATCTCCCTTCACCCACTTTTCTATTTTCTGTCCCCCTGGGGGGGGGGGGGAGTTGTATGTACAGCCTTGTGATCAGTTCACCTTTTCTTCCCCACCTTCCCCTTCCCTTCCTGGTATTGCTACTCTCAATATCAGACCTGAGGGGTTTATCTGTCCTGGATTCCCTGTGTTTCCAGCTCTTATCTGTACCCATATAAATACTCTAGTCTAGCCATATTTGTAAAGCAGGTCTGGGACCATGATAGTGGTGGGGGTGGTGGGGAAGGAGGCATTAAAGAACTAGAGGAACATTGTATGTTTTGACGGTGCTATACTGCCCCCTGACTGACTTGTCTCTTCTTGTGACCCTTCTGTAAGGGGATGTCCAACAATTAAAAGTTTTTTAAAAGAGAGAGGCAACGAAAGCTTATGCATCAGTCACCACAGTCTGGATCACACCATCTGATTCCCCGAACAACCAGGTGGTGGTACGGGACCAGGCAGCTCCCACTTGCCTGTGCTATTGTGCATTGTGTCACCTGCATGCACCATCACTTAGTCGCTAAGTGGGGAAGTAGAAGTCGTGGCTCTCTCATTTAAGAATAAGTAAAAGAACCTTCAAATACCCAAGAAGGTGAGGTATAGAGACCGGAAGCTCTGGTGCAGTCTAAAATCAACTATAAAACCTGGCATCTCATGCTCACTTCGGCAGCACATATACTAAAATTGGAACGATACAGAGAAGATTAGCATGGCCCCTGCGCAAGGATGACACGCAAATTTGTGAAGCATTCCATATTTTTATGCACTGAATGTTGTAGTAGGTGTAAGAGCCCCCAATAAAATTATTTTTAAAAAAAAACTGCCATCTGTGGGCTGAGCCCCAGTAGCATAGTAGTTGTGTGTGGGACTGCGGCCCACAGGGTTGGCAGTTCAAATCCAGCAGGAGCAAGGCTGGGCCTCCTACTCCCACCACCTGAGGGCAGTGATGCCCCCCCCCAAAAAAAAAGGTTTGTTTTTGTTTGTTTTTGTTTTTCCAATTTGACATTGTCTTGAATGTTTGAGGCCTACGAATTCAGAGAGATGATTTCATCATGTTTCTCACTTCCTGACACCTTATCATAAATGGTCTCGGCCAGGCATGTCATATGCCTATATCCTTTGATCTCTGTTCCTATTTATTTCCTCTCTACTCTTTAGCAACTATCTTGTGACTTGTGTGCAATTTTCTATTTGAAAATGTTCTTGAGAACTGTAAGTTATTGTTGGGATACCATGTTATTTATATGCTAATATGTTATAAATCTCATGCTATTCTCCACTTTTTCACTAAGGATGATGTGCTTAATATGGGCATGTCATCTGAGGTCTCCATGCTTTGTAATTTCCATGCTATGCAGCCACCCGTCTTCCCTTTCTATAATTCTAGTGAGAGACCCCAGATGTTCCCTCACTCTCTGTTACCACAAACAATATTTCCCAAAAACTCTCCCTGCAGACCTGGGTGAAAGGTGTTTGATACTTGGGCTCAAGGGCCAACCTGATAGGTCACAAGGAATGTATAAGAATTTTCATCCACTGCCAACAAATAGATGCCAATGCATAGTGATTGTATTGCAGGATAGAACTGCCTCTGTGAGTTTTCAACACTGTCACTCTTTACAAGGACAGAGAGTCTGTTTTTCTCCCAAGGAGAGGGTGGGAGCTTCCAACTGTTGACCTTGCAGTTAGCAGACTGACTCATAATCGCTACACCACCAGGGCACCTAAGGCATTCAGACGGATGGCTAAGTGCTTGAGTACTATCCAAAAGGTTGGCCTTTGGAACATGTTCAGGGGCACCTCAAATGACAGGCCTGGCAATCTGCTTCTTCAGAATGCTGGGGAGCAGTTCAACTGTGCACACGTGGAGTTCGTGTGTCAGAAACATCTCGACAGCTACTGTGTGTACAAACATAGCTGGTTCCCAGTGGTCCCACCAGCCAGGAAGAAGATTCCCGTTGCCTCCAGAGCCCTACATGTGGCACTTTCTGGCTCTCAAAGTCTTGCCATCCTAACCGATTGACGTGCTATCTCTGTGTTTTCATTTTCATTGGACTCGATACTATCTGGAGAATTTTGTCATGTACTTTTTAGCTCTTTACGTGTATAGTTTTGTAAATTGCTTGTTCATATTCAATACCCAGTTTTTCCTTGTTTGGTTGCAGAAGTTCCATGTGTATCCTCGACTGTAACCCTTAGTTTTAAACCCTTAGTTGCACACATTTTTCTTTCATTCGACTGCTGTCCTTTAAAATGCTGCTCCTCGGGCTGAGCCCCAGTGACCTAAGTGGTTGAGTGCCGGACTGCGGCCCGCGGCCTTGGCGATTCAAATCCAGCGGCGGCTCTCAGGAGCGGCACTAGGTAGCGCCCACGACCACCAGAGGCAGTGATGCCCCAAAATATAATAATAAACAAAATAAATAAATAAAATGAAATGCTGCTCCTCATCCCCGCAAGCAGGATCAAAAAGAAGGAGCCCTTTACATTGTCGTCTATTCTTCTGCACACGCAAATCTTTGAAATTTTTTTGTCAGGAAACAAACAACCATGTGTTTCATGGAGTTCTGAGAAGCATAAAATAGTAAATAGCCCAACACAGTACCTAGTGGGGGGCAAGGGGTGGAGACAGGTGGACAATTGTTGTCATCATTTGCGTAGAATGTGTAAGCACTGCCCACAGGAGTTTCGATACTATTAAGCTTGATCAGGAAGGTTTGGTGAAGGGAGAGGAAGGTTGGTTGGCTTGTTGAATTTTGTTGAGAAAATGTACATAGCGAAACATCCACCAGTTCAACCATTTATCACATGCAATTCAGTGACAATTATAGTCTGCAAGTTGCACACACATTCTCACCCTCGTTTGCTGCATTTTTCCTCCCCACTATAGTAAGCTCACTGCCCCCCACCCCAAACTTCATGTCTTTCCAACAACCTTTCTAGCTGTGAGGTGCTTGACTTCCTATAGACAGATCTTCAAAAGAGCAGAGTGTAAAGCAGACCTTAGTTTCTAAGGAAGCTAAATCGCTGGTATCGAGAGCCCTGGTGGAGCAATGGTCAAGCCCTGAGCTGCTAGTGGACCGGTTAGTGTGTGTGTGTGTGTGTGTGTGTGTGTGTGTAGGGGGTTGGGGGCTGGGGGGATGGAGCAATGTGAGTAGGAGTCAAAATCTCCACAAGGGCAGGTCGTTTGGTTTAAAGAGCCCTGGTGGCACAGCTCTTAGGCACTTGGCTACTCACCCAAAAGCGGTCTGAACCCTACGGGATGGTTCTACTCTGTCCGCAAAGGTCACTGTGAGTGTGAATAGGCAGCCCGGGGGCTGTTGGTGGGTTTCCTTGCCGTGGTTGCCAGAAGACTGGTGTGGAAGCTGCGGATGGTTTGAGGTCCTGCGATGGGAAGAGAGGGTGTCTGTACTCACCGACTGCTGTCTTTCCGCCCTTGTCCGCCCCCCCGCCCCGCTGCAGGCTCCATGTTCTCCACCCTGAAGCCCCCCGACACCGTGTTCAAGGTGGTCTTCTGGCTGGGCTACTTCAACAGCTGCCTCAACCCCATCATCTACCCGTGCTCCAGCAAGGAGTTCAAGCGCGCCTTCCTGCGCATCCTGGGCTGCCAGTGTCGCGGGCGCCGCCGCCGCCGCCGCCGCCGCCTGGGCGGCTGCGCCTACACCTACCGGCCGTGGACGCGCGGCGGCTCGCTGGAGCGCTCGCACTCGCGCAAGGACTCGCTGGACGACAGCGGCAGCTGCCTGAGCGGCAGCCAGCGGACCCTGCCCTCGGCCTCGCCGAGCCCCGGCTACCTGGGCCGCGGCGCGCCGCCGCCGCCGCCGCCGCTCGAGCTGGGCGCCTACCCCGAGTGGAGGGCGCCCGGCGCCCTGCTGAGCCTGCCCGCCCCCGAGCCGCCCGGCCGCCGCGGCCGCCACGGCTCGGCCCCGCTCTTCACCTTCAAGCTGCTGGCCGACGCCGAGAGCCCCGAGGCTGACCGCGGCGCCAGCAACGGGGGCTGCGAGGCCGCGGCCGACGTGGCCAACGGGCAGCCGGGCTTCAAGACCAACATGCCCCTGGCGCCCGGGCAGTTTTAGGGGGCCCCCTGCCCGGTTTCCTTTCCCTGGGGAGGAGTCATCGCGGGGGGGGAGGGCGGGCGGGCGGGCGGGCAGTGTCCAAGCCGGGTCAACACGGGCCCGGAGGGGAACGGGAGGGAGGGGGCGGGGGGCAGAGGGGCAGCTGCTTTTCTGGCAGGGGCATGGGTGCCAGGTACCGTGCGGAGAGCTGGGCCGAGCATGCTGAGAGGCGGGGTTCACGTCCTTCTCTCTGTGTATATAGCTATCACTGAGTCTCTCTCCATGTATTTTTACCGTGGGTACACGTGAGTGTCTGTGCCGTGTACCTGGGGTCTGCATGTGTGCGTGTGCCGGGCCGCCCGCGCTGGGGCTGAGCGTGTGTGCGCCCAGGGGACCGCCGGGGACGCTGTTGTCTCCTGACTTCGTACCTCTCCAGACCCTCCTCCTGTTACTTCCCTGAATGGTGGCACCTTGGGGGGTGGAAACAAAGTCAGACAATTAAAGGTTAATTCTCCTGTGTGCCTTTGAGTTTTTTGTCAATCGAGAGGCAGTTTGTGCCTGGAATTTCCTTCAGTTACATCGTCCAACTGCAACAAGCCCTTTTCTTTCTTTTTTTTTCTTCTTCTTCTTCTTCTTCTTCTCCTTCTCCTTCTCCTTCTCCTCCTCCTCCTCCTCTTTCTTCTTTCTTCTTTTCTCTCTCTCTGAATATCACTGATACCGACGTATCATAGAGACCCTGTAGGACAGGCTAGAACTGTCCCAGTGGGTTTCCCAAACTGTAATTCTTTACAGGAGTAGAAAGTCAAATCTCAGGCACCCCACCCTGCATGGTATCGAGCTACTGACCTTGTGATTAATAGCCCGTCACATAACCATTACACCACAGCAGCCAGTGGCCTCAGGTTTGCTGTTGCTGTAGCTGCCCATGGGCAGGTGCGCTCTCTTGGACCTGCCCCATGCCTCCTGATGACCTCATCAGCATCAAAGACTTCTTGCGGCTGCTTCCTGCTGTGGGCTCTGTTGAACGAGGTGGGGCCCGATGCGTAGGACAACAATCCGGATGGCGTTCCCTTGGCCAGCACCCTCGTTAACCTGTCCGTCCCATGAGAGGCCACGGGACCCAAGCTGAGATATGTATGGGCTGTTAGAGATCAAGTGGTGTCCGCTCAAAATCGTTGCTGTTCTTCTGTGCCTCTTATTCAGACCCATAGTGACGCAGAGTACAGCAGAACTCAACAGACGTGCATCTTCACCTCCCCGCTGATGGTCACCTAGATGAGCTGTCTGTGTTGTGAAGGAGGTATGCTGGATCAGTGGAAGGAGTGGGTGTGTCTTCAGTGGAGCCCTTTTGATCTATCATAAACCAAGCTCACTGCCCTGGAGCCCATTCGAACTCATCATGACCCTCTGGGGGAGGGTGGAATGACTCCTTTGGGTTTCCAAGACCTGAAACCTTTAAAAATATGAGTAGACAGCCTCTTCTTTCTCCAGTGGAGCAGTGGGTGGGGTTAAATGCAAGCCAGCAAGGAGATTATGGGGTAAGACAAATGGCAAGATACATGGAATTGACCACAGAACCAGGAAGCAGAACTTAAAGTGTCAAAGACCTTCCTCCAGAGCTGACAGGGAAAGAGAAAATGCCCTTCCCTGGAGCCAGCACCCTGGATTCAGACTCCTGACCTCCTTAAACTGTGAGGAAACAAGTTTCTGTTTTTGAAAGTCACCCCTTGTGGTATTTCTTCTAGAGCAGCACTGGGTAACTCAGAGCAGATAGTTCCCTTCTGCACCCAGATATCTCCAGGCCAACTCTGTCTTAACGGTCAAAGACTCCCAGATGCAGGTCCTCTTGCATCATTAGTTGCTGGGGGTGGATTAAGGTGGAGGCTTTGTGTTGCAGATTTCAGGAGATTCTGATGAAAACTACAGGCACACTCCTCTGGAAAAAAATGCACATACAAGTATATATCATTTCAGATTCATGTTTTCATACCAGTGCAGGCCACTCACTCCTATTTAAGATCTCATGCACTAAGCATGACACCCTAGACCAGTGGTCGGCAAACTGCGGATCGTGAGCCATATGGGGGCTCTCAGTGTGAATGTGCAGCTCTGAAGTCACATTGAAAACATTGGAAAGTTATGATTTCAGATCAGGGTGATTTCATTTGTTTGGAAAAACATACTTAAGGCTCTTGAGTCACTTTAAAGTTGTTAGGAGAGTCAGGATAGATTCTTTGGTCTCAAGAATTTGCTGATCCCTGCCCTAGACCCACAAGTTATTTCGGCTAAGCTGGGTCTTAGGAATTATCTGGAACAATCCTCTCATTTTTATGATAGAAAAACATAAATAGCTCCATCAGCTCATGCGTTAGTCCTAGTAGACTAGAGAAACAAATTCATAAACACACATATGGATATAAGGGAAAGGTTTATATACAAGAGGAATGGAACATTGAGAAAGTATCCCAGTCCAGTTCAAGGTCATAAATCCAACATTAGCCCATATGTCAGGTATCAGTCTATAAAGTCTCCTTCTGACTCACGAAGCACATGCAGTCGAAACACCCTAGTGCTGGCAAGGGTCTCCCCGTTGCCTCCCAAGTATCTCAGCACTGTCAGGGGTCTCCACCTGGCTTCTCCAGCCCCAGAGGTTTGACTCCATCAGGGCAAGCCCATGTAGCCTCTCCTCCCGTTCCTCCATTCTCCAGGAATAAGCATCGATCAGCATGCTATCATCGCATCTCTCTGCAAGAGACTCAAGTCTCTCCAATTGAGAAATACCGTGAGACTTCCCGGAATTCTTGGGACAAAGACATGCCCACACAGAGGCCTCATTGACTATCTCCAGATCAACAGGCTAGACTCCACCCCTAAGGCATCCCAATCATGAAATTGACATTAAGTACATGACCACCACAGCTCACATGAAAGATTAAGAGCAGGCAGGTCCCAGGTCTCCTACCTCTTTGTCGTGTCCCCTTCTGGGGTCAAGTCCATTCTCACAGAGGGAGGCAATCTCTTCTTCTCCTCATGAAGAAGAGGGGTCCTGCGGGAAAAGAACCCAGAGACCTGAGCTTCATTCCTCCAGAAACCTTTTGTTAGCACCATGAATCTTTGAAACCAGCCTTTCACAGAATCCTGATGTAAGAGCTTGCCAGAATGCAGTGGGGGACCTGAAGACACTGCCTCACCTTCCTCACCTCCTCGCCGGTCCTTGCCTCCAGCCCACCCGCGCCTAGGGCGCCACAAAATGCATCCTAAAAATCACTGAGTCGAGTTCTCTTGAATGGAATTTGGTGTCGGTGGAACTTGGGATTTTAACCTTGACTTGGTATGTGCTTGGGAAACTCATTTTGCCTCTTTGGGCCCATCCATCCGATGAGTGGGACCAAGCCAACACAAAGGATTCACTGAGATCATTGTGGTATAAACACTGAACGACAGATCGACTGCACAGATGCGAGCTATGATTTGGACCTCAGCTTTCGAAAGCCGCAGGCACCGAAAGCGTTTCCTCAGCTACCTCAGACATTGCTGGTGTTTGGAGGCTACCCAAGCAGCAGGAAGGCAGTGACCGCCTGCTGCTTCTGACCAGGAGGAAAGCTGGCCTAGCAGGGGTTCCCGTCCCCCAAAAGAGCTGGGGTCCAGTTCTGCTTCGAGCCAAAGCCTGCACAGTGCTGTGTGTGTCTCCAGACCTCAGCACTGGGGTCAGGTCCAAGGTGGACCCAGGATTCACCAGGAGCCACTAGGTTAGAGAGGTTCTCGCCACTCTGACTTCCTAACTGGCAGGAAAGCAGCCTGACTACGTGTCTTCCAGCTGCCAAACCTCTGCTGAATTCCAAGGTGAAGGGCCAAAGCCTGAGAAGGTGAGGCAGGGCCACTGGTCACCATGAGAGCAGAGGCAGGGGTCAATCTGTGAGGCAGCGTTAAGGGACAGTGACTTGGCAGAGTGCAGTACCTGTTAGTCCTCTACAACTGAGTTTAAATTTTTCCTCTACTTCCTCGTTGCCATGTGACCCTGGGCAACTCACTTCAAGAGTTAAAGGACAGTTTGCTTAAGGACAAAATAGAGACAATGCCCAGATCCACTTCGTAGAGACATTGGGAAGGTCAAAGGCTAAAGGGTAAGCCGATTGATTAGCCCAACACCAGGCACATATAAACATCCGGAGAATAGTAGCTATTCAGAAAGGCATTAATGAGTCTGTTAGGCATTAATATTCACATATGAAGTTTATAAATTAGGAATGTAAGGACAAAGAAAACGACTTGAGGGTGTTGAAGACAATAGATGTAAGTTTCATGTATAGCATGAGGAAATGTGTTACTCAAATAGTGATCAGTCTAATAAAAATGAAGCTAAATAGAATGGTTTAAAGGTGTAGACTATTCAAAGTGACAAGCAAGATGTGCAAGTGAGGTAAACAGAACATCTCTAAGAGAGGACTCTTCACAGCAACTCTGAGCAGCCCCGGAGTCTGTCCTGGCTGTGCTCCCTGAGCCAGGGCCATTTCCTGCCCACAGGCTGCTTCTCCTTGCAAGTGCTCTGAGGATGCTGCTAACACGGACCTCATGAAGCTGGACTGAGAGGCAAGGCCACAACAGGAAAGACACAACGAAGACACTACTGCTATTAATTAATTGGCTTATTTAAGAGCCCTGATGATATAGTGGGTTATGTGTTAGGCTGTGAACTGCAATGCCAGCAATTCAAAACCACCAGCTGCTCCTCAGGGAAAAGATGAGACTTTGAACTCCTGCAACGATGTATAGCCTCGGAAACCCACAAGGGCAGTTTGGCTTCAGGATCGCTGTGAGTCGGGATTGGCTTAATGACAGTAAGTAACTGGCCTACATCACGGCCATGCCAGCAATTCACATTATTTCCTAGGGCAGGAACTCCCCGAAGGATCAATGAAGCTTACCCAATTCAACCTCAATTCTGACACACGGTAACCAGCCCTGTGTGTTTCTGAGACTGTAACCCTTTACAGGAGGAGAAAGTCTTGTCTTTCCCCTGAGGAAAGACTAGTGATTTCAAACTGCTGACCTTGGCTAGCAGCCGAATGTGTCACTCATACACCACTTAGGTTCCTAGATCAATGAAAGCTAGAGGAACGTGAACGCAAATGCCCCAAGTATTCAATTCCACACACACTCTAGATCTCCGTAGGGACCCATGGAGCCCACGTTACAAATGGAACCAATCTGACTTCCTCCGTATACAGAAGAAAAAGTCCAGTCCTGAAAAACCATGCTGGCTCCCTAGTGGAGGCCCCAACACAACTGAGCAGGAGACCAAGCCGCAGTGCTCGGGGAGTTCACAGTCTGGGTACAAAGGTGAGGCGGGCACCAGGTTATGTGACAGCATGTGGCAGGAGTAGAGTGGGCCACTGCCACCTCCACTTGGTGAAACCCAAGTGTCAGGTCCATCTTCCATGTGTGGGGTGAAGGTGGAAGGCTTGACAGGGTTCTGCCCCATGAGGTGGGCATCAACTCCATGGCGGCGATTTGTTGTTGCTGTTTGGGTTTGGGAGTTTGATTAGGCTTGGTTTTGGGGTGTGGTAGTGGCGTTTAGAAGAACAGAAATGGACTGTCCCAGTCGTAGGGGTCAGAAAGTCTGGATTCAGTCCATAGGCCAGGCCATCCTTTCTCTGTGTGTCATCATAGATAAGGCCCTTCGTCGTCTCTTTGGCTGCTGGCAACCTCCGGCTTCTCCTGATGATAGCTCCTGGATGCGACACCCTCCGTAACCGTATCTCATTGTCTTCTCCTCTTTGACAAAGACACCAGGCACACAGGTTTGTGTCAAAAACAAGCTCTACCCTGAGTGTAACCTTCCAGTCCAGCTAACTTCCAGTCCCGCTTTCCAAACAGGGTCACGTTGACAGGGACAGGCGTAAGAACTTCCAAAGACCTTATGGGGCATACAATTTAATCCATGATACCATGCTCAAGAAACATCTCTGAATGCACAAGTCTGTTTTACAGTGCTGGGAAGGAGCAGGGGCCTGTGGAGGCCCATGGGGGATTCCTACTTCTGACTTGCTAAGGAGCAGCTCCACTCAGAGAAGGCTTCCTATATGAATCCCAGGGGCCCTTTCAGCTGTACAAGACCAGTCTCTCCATCGCTCCCGGCCCTCTATGTACAGGGTAGTCTGCTGTCCGGGCTAAGTGTGTGCATGTGTCTGCATGTGACGCTGAGCTGGGGCGATCTGTGACTCTGGCTCTGTTCACATCTCCCCACTGCACATCCTCGGAGACCAGCTACTTGGGGAGAAAACTTCATTGGGATCAGTCAGGCAAGCCGCTTTGACCCTGGCTGATGTCTTTATTCAGTGAAGAGGCAGCTTCATAAAACATGTGCCAAGCCGCTTGGGGACAGAGGCAAGCTGGCAACTGTGCAGTGTATCCTGGCCACCATCCCTGTCCGATGCAGAGGGCTCCCCACACACCCCCTGAGAGCCAGCAGCCTCTCCCACCTGTGCAGTCTCTCAGGTGTCCCTTTATTCTTTCAGGCACTCAGCTGCACACAGACAGAGGCCGGGGATACAGAGGAGATAGGAGACTCAATCTCGGAGCTCACAAAAATGTCCAGTTCTGACTCTGGTTTTCAGCTTTTCCTGGTCTCCTCTGATTCTGTGACCTTCTGGCCACCTCCTTCCTCCCCAGCAGGTCAGATGTCATGGCCTCCAGGAAGTCTTTCGAATGCCACGGAGACAGACGCCAACCCTGACACTCCTGAATTCCCCAAGCGCTTAGTTCATGTACCCCCCATGGCACTTAGTAATATTCCCCATTTATCAAGCTAGTAAGGAGAAAGACGGGGTTTTCTCCTCCCATCAACAGTGGCAGTCTTGGACACCCACCGGGGCAGCCCTCCCCTGTGCAGTCGGGTCACCGAGAGTCAGCAGCCGCCGGAGGGAGAGCTCGGTGTGGCTGGTAGCGAACCATTGCTGCGTTCTTGGCATTCAGGAAAAGTGCTCGCTGTCCTATCATAACTGATCTTCATGCCAACTATCAAAGGCATCCCCCTTTTATAGAGCAGGAGAGGCTGGGCAGCTCGCTAAGCAGATACCTCTCATGTGCAGGAGAATCACAACTGTGGTTCTGTGGCCCAATGCTGTGATAAGAACCTCCTTTCCTGAGTGTCTTCCAAACGCATCACTGGCCATTGAGCTGAAGCCGACTGACAGCAGCCAGGTAAGGTCTGGATTGTCCCTGTGCGTTTCTGAGACGGTCACTCTTTCTCCCATGGAATTGTCAGGTACCCACAATTGGGACGAAGATGGGTTGTCTTACCAATGCTTCAGAGGGCCACAACAAAGAAGTCGGAAAAAAAAAAACAGGCACAGTAAGTAGACACCTACGATGGAAAGATCCACACTGAACATGCTCAGGCACAAGCTCTCTAATCTGAGCCTCATGACATCATCCAGATGCACTTAAACTCAGCCAAGGAGGTTGGCCAATACCTTCAACCATGCCTCCCCAGCCAGAGGGGCTAAGCACCTGCCACAGGAGGGCCAAGCAGTGTGCTCCTGCAGGTTGGAGCCCAGGGCGCCACAAGCGCAGATCATCCCCCTCAGCCTTCTCTCTCGGGACACTCTTTCGGGATTTCCTGATCATGGCCCCTGGATTTCCTGTGCATACCTGAAACTTCCCTTTTCCTTAGGAAAGTCACACTGAATTTAGAAAGGGTTTCTATTTCAGAGTTGTCAAGCAAGAACGGAGGTACATCAGCCCTAAAAGTCTCAGGAGCAGCTGGTGGCAGTGAACTGCTGGTGACCTTGCACTTAGCAGCCCAAGGGGCCCCCACTATATCATGGAATCACAGTCTGGATGCTTCTGCTGGGCTCATGGCTCAGTGGCACAGCCCTGCCTCCATCTTCAGGAAATGGTGTCCATGGCGTGCATGGCGTCTGCATGAGAGGATGAGGCGTGTGTGTCTCCAGGAGGCAGAGGAAGAATTCTCTTCATCTGGAAAAGGGTTCTCTGTTTCTCCTATCGTTAACCTGCACTGCCCTCCAGTCACTGCTAGTGGTGCTGCCATCCACTGGCTCCGACTGGTGGCCACAGCAGGTGCGATAGAGTCAAAGGTTGCCAGATCTGGGCCCCCCCTGACACCATTGGAATGCTGCAGCTACAGGGTAGTACCATCCATTGCTGCAGCCATTGTGGAGAGCCTTCCACCATAGGGGCCCATCTTCCAGCTCTGTCTCAGACAAGGTTCTGCTACGATTCCTCTAGGGTTTCCATGGACTGAAGTTTGGAAGTGACTCGTCCTACCCTTCTCTGAAAACTCCACCGCACCCTGCCCTCCATGCTGACATTGGGAATTCTGGGAGCATAACTCCCAGCATCACGGAAACAAACCATGAGATGTGTGGTGTGGCGCTCCGGCAACCATCTAAGTTTCTTTCCCTGTGCAAACACTGCCCCCACCCTTGCCTTTCCACCAGAGTCTCTACGCCGGTGCGGCACCTGCTCCCTCTGCAGTCTTGCCTCCATCCACTGCTGATAGGCTTCAGTCGTGCTCCCCTGGAGCCGTTCTTGTCAGCATCATACCTCAGTGCTACCAAAACTAGGTCTCCAGTTGGTCCTCGTCTTGGTGCCTCACAACAGTGTTTGGTACAATTGACCATGCTCCGTTTTTATTTTAAAACATTTCTCTCATCCAGATTCCAAGATGCCTCTTTCTTCCTCCCTCCCTCACGGAAGCTTCACAGACTTCTTGTCTGGAACCCTTTTCTTGTCCTAACCTCTAAAGGCTGAGGTTCACCAGGCCTCTCTTCTGGATCTTTGTTTAGTCCCGGTGAGTACATCCATTCCCTGGCTTTAATACATCCACACTGTAGTGACTGTCCGATGGATGTCTCCAGCCAGGGTTTCACACAGAATTCTAGCCCCAAAGAGTGAAATGCCTCCTGACATAGTCACTTGAAATCAAATATAGGAAACCCAACCAAACTCACTGCCATTGAGTTGCTGCTGATGCACAGTGACCCTTTAGGGCAGGCTAGAACTGCGCCTGTGTGTTTCCAAGATTGCAGCTCTCTACAAGAGCAGGAAGCCCGTTTTCCCACAGAGTGACTAGTGGTTTTAACTGTTGACTTTGCTGTTAGCAACCCATAGTTAACCAGTAAGCCATTTCAAGCTTAGCATGGTCCAAACTGGCCTCTTGATGCCCCCGTCATCTCTCACTGCTCCTAAATGCAGTATTGTTTACTTGATTGCATGCACACACACACAACAAAAAACACTCTCTCCAGCTCTCATAAGCCATAAAGCCATACATCATCCCCCTTACATGCACTTCATAAGAATCACCTCAAAAGAGAAGACCTCTTGGCTGGGACCACTCCTTTAAGAACAGGGAAAAGGGAAAAGACCATCCACTTGATGCTACACAGCACTAAGACAAGGCCTCAACAAGTTAACAAGCCCTCCACAGGGATGGCAGAAGGACCTTAACTGGAAAATCAAGATAAGACCAGGGGAAGGGAGCATCCACATTTCAGAGGGGGCACGGATATTTCTGTTAGTAAGTATGTTGGGTAAATGGGGAGAAGCAACTTCACAATAATATGTTCCTGGGTATACCCAATGAATATGTTTCTACTCAACCCTCAGGGAACCACACATGGACTAAGGACTATGATGACCTTAGATGCTGGCCTTACAGGGAACATGGCATGGTCCAAAAGTTACAACAGAGGGATTCTATGTAGATGTCTATCTGAAGGAAATGAAGGAAAAACTGCCTGCACCCTAGGACTTGGGACTGAACTTCCTTCATGGGAAAGGAAGCAAAGTATGGCTACCCAAGACTGTGGAAGTGGCAGTCAGTGGACCTTGGGTGGGACCCCTGGTTTAGTGGGTGTCCAATGAAAAGAGACTCAGAGTCACCCCATATTTAGTACCTCAATGCTCACCTTGCATTCGCTCACCTGGGTTTAGTCTGATTGGCACGGATCTGTACTTACAAGAAGTGATTCAGGAAACTTTCTCCTAGAACCAACCCCCATGTTCAGTGTAAATAGAACTTAATCAATTAAGAATTCAATCTGTAGAAATCAGCAACTCATGGATTGAAGTACACAACTAAACTATAGTGACATAAATTCCTCATATCAACAGTCCCTTAAATTCTATGTCATTGGATAAATTGATGCTATCAATGGAATCGTCTTGTACCCCAAGGGGATGCTTGACAATGTTTTTTTTTAGTTGTTTCAGGAGGGGAGTGTTCATTTATTTTTCTGCTTTTTGTTGTTGCTATTGTTGTTGTTCATTGGTCTTTTGTTTGGTGGTGGTGGCAGTGGTTGGTGATGGTTTTTGTTTTTGTATAATATGGCTGCCAAAGTAAACCAGAGTCATTCATAACCCAAGGGTTACCATTTAATTCTATCCCTAAATCAAGAAGAGTTGGTTCTTATAGCATGGCTCTGCTCAATACCTTCATGAATTTGATCACTGATGAGAACCAATAAAGAGATCTGCAGGGCTGGGCCCAACCCCTACCTACTACGTGGACACCCCACATCCCCCCAGAAGAATTCACTTCAGAGGACAGCTCAGGGAGAGGGGTGCATCTGATCAGAGCTCACAGGAGCCAATGAAGGGGAAGGAAAGAGAGTGGAACACATTCTGGCCCATCAAGCCCTAAGGATGATGTTCCCGCTCAGAGCAGCCAATGCACAGAGAGGATCAGAGGACTGGCCTCACCATGAGATACAACATCCCTCACCGATCATTGTACTACAAAAAACAACACTGGGGGCACAGTGAGGGAACTGAGCCTTGTAGGACTCCACCACACGGGGGTGAAATGCTAGGATATACCGCAGAGCTGCAAGGGGAGCAAAGCAATTAAGTCCCCAGAGAATGCCAAAAATAGATGTTGGGACCAGTCTAGACTAGACTGGAAAACACTCCAAAAGTCAACACACAGACCTGGAACTATAGACTTTTCTTTGTCATCTTTTTCTTGTTGTTGTGATGGCTTGGGGTTTTTTTGTTGTGCTGTTTTTCTTTGTCTTGCTTTCCTGCTTATTATTGTCTCTGCAGGTCTGTCTAGGTAAGATAGGCAAGATAAACAATCCAGGGGGAGAAAACAACCAGACTGATGATTCTGGGGGACATGGGAGAGTGGGAAAGGAAAAGGGTGTTAACAAACCCAGGAACAAGGGAACAAAAAGTAATCTAAAACCAATGGCAAGGAGGACATAGGATGCCTGGTAGGGCATGATCAAGGGTAAAGTAATGGAGAGGAATTGCTGAAACCCAAATTAAGGTCAAGCATGATTGTGAAACAAGAGGAAATTAAAAGAAAATAGAAGAAAGAACAAGGAGGTAAATGGGCATTTATTAAGATCTAAATATAAGCGTGTACATTTTTAAATATATTTATATATAACAATATAGGAAATAGACCTATGTACATATATTTACATGTTAAGTATTAAGGTATCAGACAGACATCTATTCAAGTATTCCCTCAACAAAAGAACATTTTATTCTAATAACCTGTTATTCTGAGATGCTCAGCTTCCCAACACAATCATTGAAAACGAAGGGGGTGCAAAAGCCACTGTGGTGAAGAAAGCTGATATGGCCCAGCTATCATAAGATATAGTGTCTGGGTAAATGAGCATCCATCAAGCTGAGAAGCAGCAAAGTCCAGATGGAAGCACAGTCCAGCCTGTGCAATCATGAAGTGTCGATGGGATTAGGTACCAGGCATCAAAAAGCAGAACAAAAAATCATGTCAGTGTGATTGGGGGGCATGAGGTGGGGTGGGGTGAGAGTGCAGAGTGGAGACCCAAAGATAATCTGTAGGCAATTGGACATTACCTTACAGAAGGACCTCAGGGAGGAGACGGGCTGGTCAGCATGCAGTGTAGCATGGATGAAACATACAGCTTTCCTATAATTCTTTAATGTTCCACCCCCCCCTTTCCGCACGCCCCCCCCCCACGACTATCATGAACCAAATTCTACCTTGCATATCTGGCTAGACCAGAGTGTATGTACACGGGTACAGATAAAAGCTGGAACACAGGGAATCCAAGACAGGTAAACTCCTTGCCACCAGTATTGGTACCATGAGGGTAGGGGAAAGATGGGGGGAGGAGAGAGAGAAAGGGGGAACTGATCGCAATGATCAGCATATAACACCCCCACACACACCCAGGAGGATGAACAAGAGAAATGTGGGTGAAGGGAGACAGAGAACTAGACCGTATACGATATGAAGAGAATAATCACTTATCACGGGGGTGGGAAAGAGGGAGGGTCAGGGAGGATGTGGGAAAAGAGGAGTTGATACCTAAGGCTCAAGTAGGAAGAAAATGTTTCAGAAATGATGATGGCAACATATGTACGAATAGGTTTGATACAATTGATGTATGGATCATTATAAGAACCCCCAAGAAAATGATTTCTTTAAAATAGAGCACTTGACACTTTGTAACGCCTCGCCTGGCTTGACTGGGGCCGTCCGCCTGGTTAGCTGTTTATTTTCTAATGTATCTCCTCCTTAGAATGTAAGCCCCACTCCTATAGGGGAGAGAGGTGGGAAGGCGGGTGGGGGTGGGGAGGGAGGGGGGGCAGGGAAAAGCATCCGTTTTGTTTACTTCTGAATCCCCAGTTCACAGAATCGTAAATGGCACCCTGCAGAAGCTCAATAAATATTTGCTGAAAGCCTCTGTGATGGGAGCTCGCACCTGTCGTGAGAGCTTGGCCCTGTCCCAGGTTGCGTGGCCGGCTGTACGCCAGCAGCTTGGAGTCTGCCATGGCACCTGCTCTCCGCCTTGCCCCAAAGCCGGGCCAGGCCCTGGGGAAGTGAGCGCCAGCTCTGACTCGCTGCTTCTCGGGTTGTCGGGTTGTCGTCGGTCACACCCCCACCCTCCTGCGAGGGCAAAGAGCGATGTTGTGAGCAGCGCCCGCGGCTCGTTTCCAGAAACCAAACAGCGCTTGTTTTCGTGCCTTTGAAATCACCCGAAGAGGTTTCAATTTCCTCCTTTGCGGGCTCATAAATATTGATCGTTCGGAATCTGTGTTTTCGGTCGCCGTCAGGAGCCTCGGATCAGCACTCCCAGGCGAGGGCGGGGGACTGGCGGCAAGCGGGGAGGCGGGGGGACGGGAGGCTGGGCCGGCCGGGATGCGCGAGTCTCCAGCTGCACTGCGAACCGCGCCAGGAGGTCTCCAGCTGCGCCCAGCCAAGAAGGCAAAGCCACGGAGACCGCCCTCGCAGCTCGCAGCAGCTCGAGAGAGTCTTCCCTCTCTACGTGCTGAGACTGCGAAACTGTGTTTTGACACGCTGTGGGGACCGAGAACGCTCCACACCCCCTTCCCTGCCCGATCCATAGACTTTTTGCAGGAGAGTAGACTCCGTGATGCTGCGGCCCCTGGCGCCACCAGCCGTCCACAGCGCATAAGCGATGGAAGATTTTGTCAACAACCTGCTTTGGAATTCAGTGGTGGGATTCAAATCATTGAACAATCCATTTGCTGTCCAAACAGCCATTTTTAAGTGTAATAAACCAATACACTGAAAAGTCGTTTCTTATTCTATGCAATTAATATTACATAAAAACAATAAAAGGTACACAAAACTGGATTATGTTATGAGGGTTTTTAATAGTAAGGAAAAGTATTGAGTAGTACCTACCAAAAAGAAAACCTATAAAACTTATGCCATATTGCTTCTTGATTGGCACCCACACTTGCAATTTTCTTCACTTTTATCCGAGCATCATCGGTTGTATGATTTATCCTTAACCATCCTTTTATGGTAGGAGTAGGGTCCCATTCCCCTAGAACTAGTCTAGACAATTGTCATTGTGTTTGATAGATTATGGTACCAGGAGTGGGGTACTGGAGAAACAAATCGTAAGATGGAGAGTAGATGTTTGTTTGACCTCTCCCTCGTGGGAGTCTTTCTTCTTTAGCTGGCCAAAGGTCAGATAAAACCACAGTGTTTACTTGGCTGTTTTCCAGAAAGAATATGAGAAGTTAACGTTTTAATGATTTTGTTTGGTTGTCTTTGGTTACAATATAGTTGCCATCAGGTATAATGTGTTAGTCTGAGTGGACTAGAGAAACAAAGCCACAGAAACTCATACGTATATAAAAGGGAGTTTTATATAAAGGGTAAGTGTACCTTAAGAAAGCATCTCAATCCAGGGCTGTCCAATCCCTTAAGTTTAACATTAGCCCAATTGTGGATTGCTACCAATCCACAAAGTCCTCCTCCATCCCACAAAACAAACGCAATGACACCAACTGCAGGAGGAAAGCCAAATCAGTGAGTGTGTAAGCATCTCAGCACTGGCAGGGGTCTCCACACAACTGCTCCAGCACCCAAGGCTGCATCAGGGTAGGTCAATGTGACTTCTCCTCAAAATGGCTCACAGGAAGTGAGCCTTGCCAGTTGAAGCAAGAATCTGGCTAATGCAGTTGCACCCTGGTCCGACCAAGAAAGGTGAGGCTCACCAAAACATATTCTCCCTCCTCCCTTCAATTAATCCCACAAGTGTCTATCAGCCAGGTTGGCCCAATACGCCTCAGCAATCTCAATCCACCCCCTTGCCTACGTGACACCTGCACACAATCCTTTTGCCTAACAATTGCAGTTAAATAACACCTACACTTTAATGCTATAATCCTATGAATATATTAACCCATCTATGAAAGTTTATAAGCCAGCCACTTCATGCCTTTATCCCCCTAATTTTGGATATCCAGTTTTTATACTGTCCACTTACACAAATCCAGTGCTCTGAGGATACAGTCTTTTTTTTTTTATGTGAAGAATCTTCATTCCAGTTGGAACCTTGTGAAGTCCACATCCAGAAGCAAAGTCAAATCAGGACAAGCGACCCAGTCTCCAACATTAACATCAGGGTTCCACAATTGTACAGAGATAATTAGTTATTATAATAAAGTCATAGAGAGCAAGAGAAATATAAATAATGGAGTCAGACACATTTCATGGTAGTATGCTCACCTTAGCTCCACTTGGTGGTTCATGTGGAGAGAGAGAATGAGGGGGGAAGTGAGGACATGGGGAAAGGGAACGGGAGGAGAGGGAGAGGAGTTGGGGAGAAGAGGCAGCCAAGAGAGATTACAAGTGAGAGAATAAGGGGAAGAGAGAGCTCCTTTATTCTTACGCAGCCTTATATATCTTTTGGGGACATGCAAGGCCCCTAGCAAGGGACTATCCTATAGGTTATACAGTAATGAGGGGGTCAATCTAGGAGTATACATGTTATAGGAGAGAGAGGTATGAGGTCCCCATGTAACAAGATGGACTGACCTAAGACTCATAATGTCAGCAGCCTACCCTTGATTGCCCTTGGGCTAGAGACTTGATTTATCCAAAGCTTTCAGTGAAAGTGATCCACTGTCCTAACAGCAGGTAGTCAGCCCTATCTTTTGTGAGAGAGACAACAGCCTCTCCTTTAGAAAGAATAATTCTAAGTTTCTGAGGTGGCAAATGATTACTAATATTTGCTTAATATTTTGGAGTAGATGTAATTATGAAAAAGTTCTATCTTCACAGACAACCTACCTGCCTTGATGTTTGCTGCCTGTGGCCAGATAGCCTGAATTGCTCTACAGAGGACTACCCAATGTCCCTCAAGACTTGATAGACTCCCAATGTCTCACAGCTATCTCACTTGGGAGTGAATTGCACTGAACCATTTATACTGTTTTATAGATTAGCTATTTATTTCTTATGATATATATATTATTATTAGCATTCTGGTTTTGTTTTTCTAGAGAACCCTGTCTAACATAGGCTTTGTCACACATTTCCTCCAATGCTATGTAGAACCTTCTAAAATGATTCCCTGTCAGAGTGGTCACAGTGTAAGCCAAGGACCATACAGTTCTTCTGGTTCACAGTTGTGGAGACTGATGTTTTCGTGAACCATTGATTCATTGGTCCAATTATTTCCATGTGTCTTCAAATTCCATAACTCTTCTTTTCTCTGGGCAGGGAGACACCAATAGTTGCTCCTTAATTGATGTGGCAGTTACATAATCTGTCAACTGAAGCAAAGGGATAGGCACTAGCCTGTCAATGATGTCATAACCAAGGAAGACTCGGTATGGGCAGGGTCTTCACCTGAGGATTCTGGAAACTTCTATCTTTCTCCCTGTAGAGAGACACACACTCTTCCTGTGAGACAAGCCACAAGGAGGTATGCTGATGGCAGCCAGAGCCCTGAAGCTGGAGGAGCCTCTTGGGGACCCACGCCAGCTCTGAGATGCTTCCACCACCTCTGGACCCACAGAACTTTCCATCACTGACCTGTGATCTTCCTGCATTTGGTATCATTGTATGTGTTGCATGGGAGTGAAGAGGAGTTTATAGACTGGTATCAGACATATGGGCTAATATTGGACTTATGGACTTGATATGGACTGGGCTAGATGTTTTCTCAATATAAAATTGTTCTTTAATAAAGCTCTTTCTTATACACTTATGAGTGTCTATGAATATGTTTCTCTAGTCAACTCAGACTTCCAGAACTTCATTGGTACCTGCAGCTGTGTAAGCAAGGGGAAGGTACAACACCCTATATCATTAACTAGTGACTTGGATACATATGCAGGTGTAGGCAGGGCAAAGTGTAAATATGCTGACTGCTCACAGAACTGGTCATCAGGCTCCTGACTTAGCTGGGCTGGAAGAATAGAGTTTGAGCTGAGCTTGGAAGGTGGAGTGGGAAGGAAGAACTCTGCACAGAGGGAACAACCCAGGCAAACACTCTGGCATGAGGATGCTTTCTGAAAACTAGGATGGGTGAGTGTTACTCTGGGTAGACTAGGGAAACAAACTCATAGACACTCGTGTGTATAAAAAAAGAGCTTTATATAAAGAGTAATTGTGTATTAAGAAAGCATCCCAGTCCAGTCCAGATCAAGTCCATGAGAATCAAGCCCATAGCCAATATGTCTGATACCATTCTGTAGATTCCCTTCAGACTCACACAACCCATGGGATGACACAGAATGCAGGGAGACCACAGGCCAGTAGGTGGTTTTGTGGATCCAGTGGCGGTGGAAACATCTCAGTATTAATGTGGGTCTCCACGTGGCTCCTCCCGTGCAGGGCTCTGGCTCTATCTGTGTCGCTACATGTAGCTTGTCAACAGTCAGTCAGATGACAGGGTCCGACCGTCCCCAGCTCAAGAGATGAATGCTCTAATAGTGTGGTGAAGCAGGTCTTGAAAGAAACTCAAATTACAGTTACACAGATAATGCGTTAGGTGTCCCACAGATAGTGTAGCTTGCAAATTGAGGCACTGAACAAGCAGGTAGCTGCACACTGGTCCAATAATCAATGGCTCATAAAGATGCACATCATGTGCATTTTGAAAAGATCAATAAACTCTTGGGTGACAAATGGAACAAAGGGGAAAAGGGGCCTCTGACCACCAGTCCTGTTCCCGCAGATCCAGACTGGGATACCTCAAATGAGACTGAGCAGAAGAGAAGAGAGAAGTTGGGGGAGGGGGAGAATCCAACAGATCAGTGTAACTGAATTTTTTAATTGTGTACAACCTAACCGCTGATGGACCTGCGTTCTCTCGCCTTTTCCTCTGTGGAAATACCTAGCATTAATTAAGTTCATTTAACTTTGGTTTTATTTTGCATTTTATTGCTGTGACAGGAGAGCATCACTCGATTCCCCCTTCTTTCCCCTTCATTGGCAGCACCGTGTGCAGCCTGAAGCAGACACAGCTCGCTTGCCCACGAACTCCATCGATTTTCTTTCACTTAGCAAGCAGGGCCATCTCTATATGCAAATGAACCAATGAATGAATAAAGTCTTGCTATTTTCTTACGGGAAAAAAAAAGAGAGGAAAAGGAGCACTGGAAATCAAAGGGGATCTATCTTCACCTCTCCCTTGGGGGCCTCATACAACCAAGCCCACGAGTATCCCTGCCCGGAGTGCACAAAATCCAATCTCTGGACAAGAGCCTTTGAGAAGGAGGATGTAGCTTTTTAAGTCATTTTATTGGTGGCTCTTAGCAGCTCTTACAACATTTCATACATCAACTATATCAAGCATATTTGTACATATGTTACCATCAATTCCAAAACATGTTTACGTGAGCTCTCACTATAAGCTTTTTTTAAAAAATCATTTTATTGGGGGCTCATACAGCTCCTATCACGATTAATATATATGTCAATTGTATGCAGACCACATTTGCACATTTATTGCCATCATCATTCTCGAAACACCCTCCTTCTACCTAGGGCCCCATACCAGCTCCCCATATTTCCCCTCGCTCCCCACTCCCCCTCCTCCATTAACCCTTAAAAATGTACAAATTGGCATTATTTTGTCATCATACAATGTCCGTGTCCAATGTGTCTCTTCACCCACTTCCCCCTACAATAGGTTTCCCGTTTCTACTTCACCTTCCCTCCACCCTCCTGGCATCACCACTCTCACACCTGGTCCTGAAGGGAGCGTCTGTCCTGAATTACCCCTGTTTCCAGCTCCAGTGTACATTCTCTGGTCTAGCTGGATCTGTAAGGTAGAATTGGGATCATGATAGTGGGTGGGAGGAGGCATTTAAGAACTAGATGAAAGTTTCATATTTCATTGTTGCTTCACTGTACCTTGACTGGCTCATCTCCTCCCTAAAACTCCTCTGCAAGGAGCTGTCTCTTTACCTACAGTTGGACTTTGGGTCCCAAACTGTACTCCCCCTCATTTATAATGATATAATTTTTAGTTCTTTGATGCCTGATACATGATCCCTTCAACACCTTGTCATCGCACAGGTTGGTGTTCTTCTTCCTATGTACTCAGTAAATGGAGGTTTTTGTTGTTGTTTTGATTTTTTGGTTTTTTTTGGGGGGGAGGCATCACTGCCCTTTGGTGGTGGGAGTAGAAGGCCTAGTCTTTGCTCCTGTGGAGCCGCTGCTGGAATTGAACCTCCATCCCAGTGGGTCACAGTCCCACACACAACCACTACACCACTGAAACTCAGCCCCGGAAGTTTTATATGTATAGTCATAACATTTATTTGAGATTTTCATGTTTGTGCATCTAGGGTGCATCAGGCTTCACAAAATACTTTGTGCATCGTGTTCATAAATGGTCTCCTTCGCATGACTGGCAGGAGAGTTTTCATGGAGGGAGAAGGCCATAATGTGCTTTTAATACCTGCAAGGTTCAAGTGTGCAGGGTTGGGGGCTAGAAAGGGACTAGATCCAGTTTGGGACTGTCCTTACAGTTGTTTTTCTGCAAAACAACTGAGAGGAAGTAAGTCGGTTTTTCTCTGTTTGCAGAAGTGATTGGAACCTCATCTGTATAAGTTTCAACCCCCACCCCCTGACTTTTGACAATGTCTTTATCATAAGGAATTAGAGCATGGAGTCTTCTGCCTAGTTCATGCACAACATGGATGAAGTGAATGGGCATGTCAACAGACTTGTTTAGCAGCCTTATTGGCTTGTGGTCTCAGAGGAAATACTAAATTTAACAGGCCAGTAGCTGTCAACTATCAAGACATAAACTTGGGTATAAAGTTTATAATGCAGGGACCACATGGTAGCCATAATTACAAAGCCAGACATGACCACCAACCTGCCTTTCTACCACCAGAGAAGGTGCCCCCAAGGCATTGTCCAAACAGCATTTCTTCTTTATTCCTTTTTTCCTTTTTATTAATTCTTATTATTAAACAATCATGTCATTGGAGACTCTTACAACTCATAAAAATCCATACATCAATTGTATCAGGCATATTTTTACATATGTTGCCAGATGTTTACTTTCTATGGGGCCCTCGGTATTAGCTCCTCTTTTTTTCTCCCTCCACCACCACCTTCATGACTCCTTGATAAATTGTAAATTATTATTAGCTTCATATCTTACACTGAGCACTCTCCCTCCATGGTTCCTGTTGTATGAACAACCACCCAGGGGGGGTGGTCATGTGTCAATCATTGCTATCAGTTTCCCCTTCCTCCCCTCCTCTGCCCACCTTCTCTTTACCCTTCTGGTACAGCTACTCCCATTCCTGTTCCTGGATTCTATGTGTCTGAGCTCTTATCTCTCATCTTATATCGTATCTCTTATCTGCACATGCCCCAGTCTAACCCGAAGTAAACGCAGTACTGGGGTCATGGTAGTGGGGGGGGTGAGGAAGCCTCAAGGAACCACGGGAATATTATGTGTTTCGTTGGTGCTTTACTGCACCCCAGTTAACTCATCCTTTCCCAAAAGGTATTTCTGATAGTTTGTAGCTTTTCCCCTACTTATCCAGAAGGGCTAACCCATATATAGGAAGAGGTATTGTCTATGGCACAACTCCTCTAGTTCTTGATTATTTATGTACATATCGTTATCCATCGCTACCCGGGCCAAGGGATCTAATGGCCTTTTTGAGTCTAGATCACTTCACTAACTGCATGAGAAAAAAATGTGAATAGTATCAGAGAAGTTATATATCACATATTCTAAATGTTCCTGTCCTGTAACGTCAGGATTCTGAAGACGGTCCACCCTACACCAGAGTCCTCAGTCATGGGGTTGAATTGCATGCCTTTGGTGAGCAGTAATGAGCAGAGATAATGTTGCACCATCTCTGAGGGACCTTCTTTTGAAGGAGCCAGCCATAAGTCAGGTAAGGTTGCTGGAAGAAGCAGCATCATAGGCCTATTAAACACCCTTGTCATTTGGGTGAAATTTGAGCATGTTAATCTGTTCTGGGTTCTCCAGCTATCTTGTCCACATAAAAATGTGAATGCAACCAGGGCACAGGGAAGTGACCCATTTTTCTTTTGCAATTGGACTGAGCACACTGTAAGGTTCAAGAGTTGGGTATGGTTCCAAGCAGTGAAGCTGCCAAGGTTTTGAATAATCCTTGTGGAACCTTCTGATATGATTGGAGGTGTCTGAGTGGGGAGGAATTCCTAGGACCCACATAGAGACAGTAACAAGGTGGAAGTCTGGCCCCATGCCTGACTAAGTTTCCCAGGGACAGTTTAAGACACAAAGTCACCACTCACCCAACTTGGGACCCCCTGAATTAGCTTCTAAAAACTGAAAGGCGAGAAAAGCATCTTCTTTTAAGACTGATATGATCCAAGCTCACAAGTTTCATAACTCTAGAGGAGAGAGGGTCTAGGATGACAGCCAACTTTCTGAGAGATTGCCCCTAGAAATCATGGCTGGTGACAGTTGGATCAGGGTATTACTCTTCCAGTTGTCTGAATAACCAAATGCACCAGTTGCCATGACATCTATGAATACTTTTAGCACAAGATGTATTGTAGGTAGCTAGAGTGGGTTATAGTTATAGACAAGAAAAAACTTAAAGGGCTCAAGAACAAATGCAGGATGCCCATGATATAGAAGACAATGACCAGGAAAATGAGCAACAAGCCCAAGATGCACACGATTCATGGATTACTTGAATGCCACCTAATGTGCTGACTCCACAAGGCCCCTTTAGGAGGCATCACTACTGTAATATTATGATTAGGCTGCCTCTAAGAGCAACCCGTACATTAAAGAGGACAACTGGTAATCATTTAATTCACATCAGGCTGATATCTTGACATAGGCTGCCCAAAGTCTTCTTTACAGTATGGTTTATCCTCTTAGACTTGCCCACAGACTAGAGCCTTCAGTATACATGGAGTTTCCATCTAACACATACAATTCCTGATCTTTGATTGATGTGTGCATTAAAGATTCTTCCTCTGTCACTATGAATTCATTAAAGTGGACTAAATCTTAAGATGATCTTCTGGCTGAAGGTTTCGGTGAACTAAATTGCCTTTTCACTTCTTCCAGGAAAAGCTTCTACCCATCCAGAAAAAAATATCTACAAAATAAACAAAACACATTTAAGTATTTGAGCCCTGAAATAGCCAGAGGCTTTATTGTAATGTCTTTTTTACAGTCTCTACTGGGACCTGTACCTCAGACCCTTATTCCCATGACCTGGTCTTCAAGTTGTTCTTTGTACAAATAAGGCAATGCTGTATTGTTCTCTGAATAGTGCATTCCATGTTGGATCCTCTAATACACCTGAACAATCAAGCATGCAGTGCATCTCTCCCACAGTGGGTTCTCTGATGCGCTGCCTTAATGACGGGGTCTATATGGCTTTCAACAACAAGGACACGGCCCTCAAGATTGCATGCCCCAGAAGACCCAAAACAATCATACTAATGCAAACAAGGTGGGTTGGAGTGGAGCCCCAAAGGCCATCTGTAGACATTGGACATCCCTTCACAGGGATCACAAGGGAGAAATGAGCTAGCCAGGGTGCAATATAGCACCTCTGAATCACACAGCATTCCCTAATTCTTTAATGCTTCTTTCCCCGCCCCGCCTCCCCACTATCATGACCCGAGTTCCATCTTACAAACCAGACTAGATGTGAGCATGTACACTGGTACAGTAAGAGCTCTCGACACACAGAATCCAGGACAAATAAACTTATCAGGAACAATAATGGGAGTAGGGATGTCATAACAGTAGTGGGAGAAAGGGGGAACCAATTGCAACAATTGATGTATACCCTCCACACCCAGGGGAGATGAACAACTAAAATATGTGTGAAGAGAGACAGCAGAGAGTGCAAGATATGAAAACAATAATAATTTATCATTCATCAAGAAATCATAAGGGTTGGTGGGGGAGAGAGGAGCTGATACCAAGGGCTCAATAGAAAGAAAATGTTTTGAAATGATGATAGAAACAAATGTGCAAATGTGCTTGAATACAATGGGTGTATGGATTATTAAAAGAGCTATAAGAATCCCCCAATAAAATGATTTATTTTTAAGAAAAAAATTGCATACCCAACCTGGCTTCTATTTTCTCAGTCAAATTCCCCATTTTCCTACACGGTTTTAATCATGATGGGAAGTGTGTGTGAGTGACATCGAAAGCATCCTGAGGAAGGTAATGAACACATTGACAGCAATCTCCATAAATTGAAATGTCATCATACCAAGTCCCCTGTTTGGGGCCCTCTCTTACAAGTCAAAAACTAAGAATTTCTGTAATGCTCTAATTGTCCTGCCCCCGGTTTATTATTAGGGTCTCCAGCATGTACTGGCGGTCTGTAGTTGTCTTGAGGATTAAGGTTATGGAACCACTCAACCCATCGACAAGTGTTTTCCAGCACTGTCCTCTTTTCTTCTTGTGTCAGACAAAAAGCTTAGTAAAGGTTGATAATCTGCCCAGTTTAGATGGTGTGTGACAAACTGGAGCTCAATAAAACTTCAATACATTTTGGATTATCTTGATAAGCCAGGAAGTCACTTTTTTCCAATTTTACAGATCAAGTTGAGAGTCTGCATCTAATCCTGCAGGCTTTTGCCCTGCTATGGAGGGATTTGTGCCCTGGCCAAAGCAAACCCCACTTAAGATGTGTTCTGGGGAGACCATTCTTGAAGCTCGATCTGATTTTCCTGCATCTCCTGTCAGTCAGGGAACCAATGAATATTTTTCTACTGGGAGTGTGGCGGTAACCTCTAAAGGGCATGGTGCCTAAGGAGTCAGGTGGAGAGGCCAAGGTTGGCAGGCGAGGCCTAAATGGGTCTGGTTTCTCTGAATCCAGAAGAAAAGGATTCTGAACCATCTGTCTGCATTGTTTCTGGAGATTCTCAGAATAAAGTCATACAAACTTAAATCCATAGGCTCTCATCCCATCTTTCTTCCCTTTTATTAAACAAATCCAGTTGAAACATGGCATTAAAACCAAGTGTCCAGTTTTTGAGCCATTTTTTTGCTTGAATCAAGCTGGTACTTTATCCAGACCATACTACAGAAAAAAAATAATTTCTCTCTCTTCGTGGGTTTATAACTAAAATGTGACTTTTTCAGAAGTTATTGTGTGAGATTGAATTCTGGATGCTTATCTGATTACCCATTCTTTAGGTAGCACTCACACACTCACACACACACTTCATCAAACCTATGCCCAAATCAGAATAATTTAATGATTAGATCCTGCCCAGGATTCAAGTTATCACTATCTATGGTCAAAAGAAATCATGCAGATCAGACCTGGTTCACCAACTCAGAAATACATTGACAGAAATGTTTAGTCTAATCAAACATCAATCTCCCAGCAGATGTCTCACAATATCTATCCCAACACAACAAATTGCAATGAGATACTTATTATATAGCTCTTATAAGATAAAGCAACTTACCTACAAGATATCTTCAACTAGGCTGGTTTGAGATCCATTAAAGAATGTTGTACTCTGGGCCAGGATTCCCTCTACCTTGAGCAGAAAACTCTTTACTGGGAGCAGGCTGGGGCTCAGGATAAGAGTCCTCTTGTGATCTACAGGTGCCAGGCTTCAAGCGGGAAGATTCAAAAGACCTATTTCTCCCTTCATGTTTGCCAAAAGTGTAATCAACCCCCAAGAAGATCCTTGTAAACAAAAATCCAACCTGTGGACAACAGTCACTGAGAAAGAGAATGTAGCTGTATTACAAAGCACTGTGCCGGAGCTCAGAAGAAAGTTCCTCAGCTCTGACTCCCCAGATAGAGTTGACACCTTCCTGGGACAGGTAAAAGGGAAATTATACATCCTGTATTACAACTTAAATTCTGAGCCCTACATCTTCAGAAGGCAAACAGTGGGAGCCCTAAATCCATGCCGAGTCTCCACATCAGTTCAGTCTCTGTTGAGGTCCATAGGCCGATGATGTAACACACTTTGCCCTCACACAGAGTGGATTTGCTGAAAGGGCCCTCGCCAACCCCAGGGCAGCAGCCTCGCCTTCAGGGACGTGCCATAGCCTATGTGTCCCACTCATGGTACCTTCCTACAGCCAGGGTCCCACCTGTGACTGTAGTTGACTGATCCACCCCCAATCGTGGCTGTGTGACCATTTTCTTTGATCATATGTCCTCCTTCGATGGTCACATGACTGTGTGAACCCTACCACCACCATATGGCATCATGCTGAGGACTCCTTTAGTCTTTGTCTCTGTCCTGATTATGACTTCATAAAGGAGTGTCTATAAAATATCTTGGAACTGGGGGCTCCTTTTCCCCATAAAACAATAGTTATAAAATGTCTTTGGAAATGTTAAGCTTATGCATTTTGAATGGATTCAGGCTTTCACACATTCAGGAGGTGGGAGCCCTGGCTTAATAAGCAAGGGAGTTATACCGGGAGATGTGTCACAGAGTCATCTTTAGGACATAGCCTAAAATGCAGGCTAGAGGAGTGAGAAGTGAATAAAGTTTGGGCCAGTTCTAAGAGCAGCCTTTCTGCAAAGCAACAGAGAGGGGCTGAGCCAGCATTTGTACATTCGGGAGAGTGAGTGTGAGTGACCTAGTCTGTGCAGGCTTTACCAGCTCCTCCTCCACATAAGCATCAAGTCCATCTCACAGGGCCTTTCTTGTCCTAAAGTTTTCTAATGCTGTTAATTGTTTGGGTAGTGCAGTTTGCACTTTACCTCTCAGAAGATTTAAAGAGACTGTCACACAAATAATTCCCTGAGGAGAAATAGGGGGGTTCAAACTACCATCCTACTGATTGGGAACTAAGCACTTTAACCGCTATGCCACCAGGGCTCCCTAAATAGAACACCAGCTGGGCAACAATACTGAAGGACAAAATGAGTTGTTCTCAGTCATCTCAAGCTGAAACCCTCACTTTAACTCTAGCACACCCCTAACACTTCCTGGAGTTGCCCGACGTGGCTTTGAATGGAACCAAGCTCCATAGAGTGTCCAGGGGCTGTCCCCGTGCAGAGGTGAGTCCCCAGGTCTTTCTTCGCAGCTCCTTCTGGCTGGATCGAAAGGGCCAACATTTGAGTGAGCACTTAGCTGTTGCTGCTACCCAGGGACTCCAACAGTTCTCTGACATCTACGATCCTATCCCTCTCTGTCTCACTCGCAGTCTCACTCTCTCCTTTAAGTAAAGAGACAGTACACCTGAGACTCGGAGCTTTTAGACAGATAGCTTGGAAGGTCAAATTTAGTAACACTATTTTTGTTTTCATTGTGCTTACTTTCACTGGGAATGTCTCTCATTAGAAGAGGTGGTACTAATATTTCTACTATGGTGGAGACATAAATTTTTCCTTTGAAAAATTGATTTTATTGGCTGAGCCCTGGTGGCGTAGTGGTTGAGTGCAGGACTGCGGCCCACTGGCTTGGCAGTTCAAATCCAGCAGCAGCTCTCCAAGAGCAAGGCTGGGTAGCTCCCACGACTACCAGAGGGCAGTGATGCCAAAAAAATTAAAAAATAAAAATTGATTTTATTAAGTGAACAAATGTTGCTTGTAGAAATTCTATTTAAATAATAAAAAGTATATAAATAGCAAAAATCATTGTGGGGATAATGTGATTGTTGAAGTTTAGAAAGTGGTGTAATATTTCAATACTGATGTCATATCTCAAGGAACCTTTAGAAATTAAAGGCTGGGGACGGAATGTTGGCTAACACTGAGATTGTACCGCTCCTGCCCCCCTCAATTCTCATTTCTCATTTAACCTTGAGAAATTAGAGGCTATGGACAACCTTTTGGCTAGGGCAGAAGTTATACCAGCTCCCACCCTCAGTGTGATGGAGCAAGGAAGAGGGTCCAGGAGGCAGCTGGAACGCCATGAGGGGCAGGAGCTGGTCTTTTGTGCTGACCGTGAAGCTAACTGGGGGCTCTGTGGTGATTCCTTCAATGGTACCTCAGCAGGGACAGGAGAGAGAACTTCTGGAGCTGGGCTCACAATGTGGTCGCAGTGATCCTACCACAATGCTGCTGTCGGGGGCTCCTGTGAGCAGTGAGTGGGGTCGGACTGACTCTCAGAGCTCCCACCATGCACTCCCGTCATCTCTCACAAGTCATCCTTGTCTCAAATGTTTGCAGTAAGCACCGTTTCTAAGAACACAACCTCAGAAACGAAAGAGCTGCTCACTAAACTATAACAAAAGCAGCTCTGTGGTTTTTGGCCCTTTAGAAGAGTCTTCCGGATAAGGGGATAGAAATGATCTTAGGCGATTTCCCAATGTCCTGCAGATGAAGCCTCCAGACTAAAGTGTAGGCAGAGTTCCTTCCATAGCAGACTAGCTGGGTAGCTGCCTGGAAATAGGAAGGGGTGGAGGTGAGAATGGATAGCTCTGAGGAGGAGGAGTGGATAAGTTCATTGGTGTCACTCCCTATGTCCCTTTACAAGGCCCTTCACAAGATGGTTTTTCAAAGCCCACTCTTCCCAAACTCAGATCGCACTCCAAGCAGCATACCTGTTGGGTCCCAGCCAACACCAAGTTGACAGCCACAGAACAGAACACATTCCTTAAAGCTCGAGAGCTGCGGTGCTTGAACACTCTCGTACAACTATCTCTTCTCCCCTTTGAAAAAAAAAAGTTATGTTGTGATCTATCTATGTCATGAATCAAAATATAACTTAGTACGACGCCCTAGAAGAACTCAACTCCAAAGTTCACTGCCACTGAGTCATCTTGACCCTCCAGGACAGAGTAGAACTGTCCCCGTGGCTTTCCTGGACTCTAAATCTTTGTGAGAGCAGAAAGCCTCGTCTGTCTCCTACAGAGGGGCAGGTGGTTTCAAACTGCTGATTCTGGGGTGAGCAGCACAGCGCATGACCCTCTATGCCAAGTCTTGTGTCCTAAACTTGAATCCTTAGGCAAAATCAAGAAGAATTGTAAGAGGCTGATCTTGAACTCAGAGACCAGGCATCCTGGAGGATGCACGTGGTTAACAGGATCAGCTCCAGGCCACCTCAGAAGACAGGCCTGCACACTGGCTTCCATGACCTCCAGAAAATCAAGCTAACACAGGGGCAAGGGGTTAAGTCTGAGGCAAAAAACTTGGGGACCGGGAGTGTGACAGGCAGCCCGAGCACAGTCAGGGTCCTCCTGTGTTCACATCTCAGCATGGACATGGGGGAGGGGAGACCCAACTTCTGAGTCTTAATCCAGGAGGAGTAACTAGCTGTGGATGAGAAACCTGTACCTGGAAGGGGTCCCAGTCTATGAGGGTCTTCTGCCTGAAGACAAGAAAAAGAGGAGTGGGAGGCAGATAATTGATACTGTTTCTTGCTTTTCCCTTTTGCCCATCCAAGGAAAGAATGAATTTTATTTTTTTTTCTGAAGTGTGTGGTGGATGAGCTGGAACTAAAAAGTATTGAGTCATGGGGACAAGTGAGACTCAAACTGATTGCAACCAGAGTCTGTGAGTTCCTCACTCCGACCCACTGCCATCCAATTGAGTCCAAGTCCAACTTATAGCGACCCTGTCCAGGGTTCCTGGGGCTTTGTGAACCTTTGTGAGAGCAGACAGCCTCATCCTTCTCCCTCAAACCCATGGGGTTTGAGCTACCAACATGGGGTTAGCAATCCAGCGTGTCAAACACATACATACATCTGTTGCCCTCATCATTCTCAATACATTTGCTTTGTACTTGAGCACTTGGTATCAGCTTCTCATTCCCCCTCCCTTCTCATTTGTCCTCCTTTATGAATCTTTGATAATTTATAAATTATTTTGTCATATCTTATACTGTTCAACATCTCCCTTCACCCACTTTTCTGGTGTCTGTCCCCCAGGGAGGAGGCTATATGTAGATCTTTATCATTGCTTCCCCCTTTCTACCCCACCTTCCCTCCACCCTCCTAGGATCACCACTCTCACCACTGGTTCTGAAGGGAGGGTCTATCTTGAATTCCCCATGTTTCCAGTTCTTATCTATACCAGTGTACATTCTCAGTTCTAGCCGAATTTGTAAGGTAGAATTGGGATCATGGTGGGGGGAAGTAGAAAGCATTTAAGAACTATAGGAAAGTTGTATGTTGCATCGTTGCTACACTGCACCCTGACTGGCTCATCTCCTCTCATGGGCTTTTAATTATCTTACTTTTGTACCCTGTATTATGCCCCCTCATAAGCCATTGGTCTCAGAAAATCAAGCACATATCCAGAGGCAGAAGTGCGTGTAACAGTTTGAGGGGCATTCCTGTTTATAGAACATGGATTGTGTTTGGCCTGTGGAAATGGGTCCTGACAAGTGATGCGGAGTCCTCAGGTGGTAGCAACAGTTAACCCACCATGTTGCTAACCAAGTAGAGGCTTGAGTCCATGCAGAGATACCTGGAAGAAAGGCCTGGAAATCAACTCGCTCAAATCTCTGCCTTTGAAAATCCTGTGGTGCATAGCTCTATTTTGAGCCACATGGGATCACTGCCATCAAGTTGATGTGGACCTATACCAACCCCATAGGACAGGGTACAACAACCCCTGTGACTTTCCAACCCTAACTGCTACCAGGAGCAGAAACCTGGTGATTTCAAGGGACTGACCTGCAAATCGCTGCTCAACTCGTAACTATTGACACACTTCCTGTGCACAAGCCCATTCCACCATTTGGTGGGAGTTACAGAGGTGTGGATAGAAGATCCATGTTCAGAGATCCCCTTCACAACATGGTGGGAATTGTTTCTCTTGTTGGCAAGTTTGCTACTTTTGGCAACAGCAAGTCTCATCACCTCTCTATCACTCTCTGTTAGTGTCTACTAAATATTTACTCATTTGAGAAGTATGCGAAATACCTAGGGTCACAAGGGAACATTAAGAGATCTAAAATCAGTGGCCAGGGGTTGGGAGTGGCATACAAAACTTAGGGTTTGATCAAGTGCAATATGGCCCAGAGACAGTACAGAGTCAAATGAAAGTCGAACATGATAATGAGACAGAAGGAAAGTAAAAAGAAATAGAAGGAAAAACTAGGAGGTAAAAGACATTTATAGAAATATATAGGCATGCACATTTGTAAATATATTAATATAATTATAGAGATATAGGTCTATGTATATATATTTAAATCTTAAGTATTAAGGTAACAGACAGGCATTGGGCCTCTACTCAAGTACTCCCTTAACAATAGATCACTTTGGGGCTGAGCCCCGGTGATGTGGTGGTTGTGCGCGGGACTGCGGCCCACTGGGACGGAGGTTCAGTTCCAGCAGTGGGGCTGGGCCTCCTACTCCCACCACCAGAGAGCAGTGATGCCCACAAAAAAAAATAGATCACTTTGTTCTAATAACCTGGCATTCTGTGATGCTCACCTTTTTGACAAGATCACTGAAGTCAAAACTGATGCAAGAGCAAATGTGGTGAAGAAAGTTGATGCTGCCTTGCTGTCCAAAGATATAGCTTAGGGGGTCTGATACACTTGAAGATTAACAAGAAGCCATCTGGCAGGAAAGCAACAAAGCCCACATGAAAGAAGCACATCAGCCTATGTGACCATAAGGTATCAACGGGATCAGGTATCAGACATAAGACCCCAAACAAACAAATATATCGATGCAAATGATTGGTGTCAGAGTGGAGACACAAACCCCATCTATAAACGATTGAACATTCCCTCACAGAAGAGTCACAAGAAAAGGAAGAGCCAGCCAGGGTGCAGTTTAGCACCAACAAAACATACAACATTCCTATAGTTCTTTAATGCTTCCAATCCCCACTATCATGACCCCCAATTCTACTTTACAAATATGGATAGACCAGAGCATGTACACTGGTTCAGATAAGAGCTCTTGACCTATGGAATCCAGGACAGATAAACTCCTCCTCAGGATCAGTAATGGGAGTAGCAATGCCATGAGAATAGGGGGATGGTAGGAGGAGAAGGAGAAGAAATGAGGAACCGACAACAATGATCCATGTGTAACTTACCCACCCACACACAGGGGACAAACAACAGAAATGTTGGTGAAGGGAGACAGCAGATTGTGTAAGATATGAAAATAACAATGATTTATCAGAGGTTCACAGGGTGGGAGCGTGAGAAAGGGGTGGAAAAAAGAGGAGCTGATACCAAGGGCTCAAACAAAAAGAAAATGTTTTGAAAATGATGATAGCAACATAAGTACAAATGTGTTTGATACAATTGAAGTATGGACTTTTATAAGAGCTGTGAGAGCCCCCAATAAAATTATCTATTAATAAAAACAAAAACCAAAAGAAAATACCCATGGTCTTAAAAGCTTAAGAGCAGCCATTTGTGGTACAATTACTGGTCTCTCCAGCGCAGAAGAAAAAGGTGACAAAAATCAAAACAAGAGTCCAATGGATGACACAAACATCAGTCTCCACAACCCTGAGACAAGAACTAGATGGTATCCAACGACCACTATCAACTTCTCTAAAAAGGATCACATTAGAAGGTGGGAGAAAAATGTGAGACAAAATTCAACATCATCAAAGAGAGCAGGTTTACTGGCCTGAAGGAGATGGGTGGACCTCCCAAAACTATGACTCTTAGTCACCCTTCAGACCTAAAACTAACAGCTTATCCCTAAATTAGAATAATCCATCATTTAAGGCCAAAGGGGGAGCATTTACCCCAGGATAAAATTCAGAGGGTTAGAAAAGGAAATGTGGATACAGGAAACACAGGAGGCAAGTAGAATAAGTAATGGTTCATTAAGGGGATTGCAATAGTGGCACTGAAACAAAATGTGTATGAAATGTTGATGGTAAAACCAAAACTCTGCTCTGAAAAACCTTCTTTCAATTCACAACAAAAAGTATTTTTAAAAATATTCTGCTGAAATGGCTATCACTCCTGTTTTAAATAGCAAAGTAAAGTTATAAAAATACCTTATTTGTTTGACTATTGAGGAAGAACGTCAAATTATATTTGGGATGCTACTGAATGGTTTCAGTCTTGAATTCTAAGACAGAAAAACATGGCCCAACAACAGGATTCCATAACAAGCTGGCCTTTTGATCTGTTCCTTCACATATTTACATAAACACTGGGATATTTCTGTTGGGAAGGATACTTGTTTTCTATAATGATAGCTCTCTGCAGCTTCTAGTTTTATGTTATGATCTGAGTCATAGAGAAACATAATTAAGAGTTAGACTTTGTAAAATATCTATGCTATTGAAAAAGAAAAGCTTATTTTTGCACTTTTGTTTAATTGAAAAGAAACTTGTGTCTTAGTTATCTGTTGTTGTTGGACGCTGTACAGTCCATTCTAACTCATATCAGTCCCATGCATACATCATAACAATCTTTCTAATATTTAAGCACATTGTTTCAGCCACTATGTCAATCTATCTTTTAAAAAATCATTTTACTGGGGGCTCATACAACTCTATCACAATCCATATGTTCATCAATTGTGTCAAGCACATTTGTACATTTGTTGCCACCATTTTCAAAATATTTTATTTCTGCTTGAACCCTTGGTATCAGTTTCTCATTTTTCCCACTCCCTCCCCAACCCTCCCTCTCTCATGAACCCTTGAGAGTTTACCTTTTTTTTTTTCATGTCTTACACTGACCAATGTCTCCCTTTACCCACTTTTCTTTGTCCAGTCCCTGGGAGGGGGTTAGAATAGATCATTGTGATCAGTTCTCCATATTCCCCCCCACTCCCTTACCCTTACCGTCCTGGTATGGCTACTCTCAATAACCACCCCAGGGGGTTATCTGTCCTGGATTCCCTGGGCTTCTAGATCTTATCTGTACCAGTGTACATGATCTGATCTAGCCAATTTGTAAGATAGAATTGGGATCATGATACTGAGGAGGAAGCATTAAAGAACTAGAGGAAAGTTATATGTTTCAACTGTGCTATACTGCACCCTGACTGGCTCATCTTCTCCCTGCAACCAATCTGTAAGGGGATGTCCAGTGGCCTACAGACAGGCTTTGGGTCTCCACTTCACACTTCCCCTCATTCACAATGATATGATTTTTCTGTTCTAGGTCTTTGACACCTGAGCCTATTGACACCTCATGATCACACAGACTGGTGGGGTTCTTCCATGTGGGCTTTGTTGCTTCTCAGCTAGATGGTCAATTGTTTATCATCAAGTCTTTAAGACCACAGATGCTACATCTTTTGGTAGCCAGGCACCATTCGCATTCTTCACTACATCTGCTTATGCACCTGCTTTGTCTTCAGCAACAGTGTCAGGAAGATGAGTATCATGGAATACAAGATTAATAGAACAAAGTGTTCTTGCATTGAGGGAGTGCTTGGGTACAGGTCCAATGTTCATCTCTTACCTTACTACTATAAATATATGTACATAGATCTACTTCCCCATCATCATATATAAATAAATTTCATAAGTACATGCCTGTATTCAGACCTCTATAAATCTCCTTTGCCTCCGAGTTCTTTCCTCTATTTCCTTTTTCTCTCCTCTCGTTCCACTATCATGTTCAACCTCCATTTGGGTTTCAGTAATTCCTCTCCAGTATATTGTCCTTGATCAAACCCTACCAGGCCTCCTACACCCTCCTTGCAACTAACTTTAGATCACTTTTTGTTCCCTTGTCCCTGGGTTTGTTAACACCCATTTCCTTTCCCGCTCCGCTTCCTCTCTCATGTCTCCCCAGAACCACTGAACCTGTGATTTTCTCCTCCACATTCTTTATCCCACCTATCTTTTCTGGATTGGCATGTGGAGATAATACTATGTACAGAAATGAGACAGAGCAAAACAAAGCAACATAAGAACAACAAACAACAACCAAAAAAAAGAAAGAAAAGCCTATAAATAGTGTGCTGACCTATAGAGTGTTTTCAGATCAAGTCTGATGGCATGCCACGTCCTGGTCCCAAAGTCTGTTTTTGGTATTCCCTGGGGACATTGTTACTCTGCTCCCCATGCTGTTCTGTTGCCAACCTTAGCGTTTTGCCTTAAAGCAGTGGGGTCAGATCAGGCACAATTCCCACACTATGTCTCCAGTGTTGTCCCCCATCGTGCTATGGGTCCGTGAGGGACATCTTGTCTTGAAGTGAGGTGGGTCCTATAGTCTCCTCTGTACACTGATGGCTCCTAGCAGGAATGTCGTCCTCAGGGCTTGGTGGACCAGGATGTGTTCCACTCTCTCTTCCTCTACCTTCATTTGCTCATGTGTGCTCTGATCAGACATGTCCCTCTCCCTGAGATGTAGCTTCAGTGCTGTCCTCTGAAGGGAATTCTTCTGGGGGAAGGGGAGCGGCAAGCTGTGGCTATGTTAGGATAAAGGCTTTGAGCTGATCAAAGGATGTGGGCTCTGGCCAAGACAGTGGCTAAGGTGAAACCCTAGTCAGCTCCACAATGGTAAACCAAAAGCCCACAGCTCTTCAAAACCTAGTGGATCTGTGCCTACTTATTTTTATGAAGCTCCTCCTGCAACTTGGCAGTGTGTAATTTCCCTCTCAGTGACTCCTATGCTGATTTCTGTGGAGGCCCTCTGGTATGTGTTATTTAGTCACCATCTTGCTGGAAGTCTGTCAGTCTATCTTATTAAGAGTGTTCCTCTTTTTCAGTGTTCCTCTACTTTACCAAGCATGATGGGGTTTTTAAAATCAATATTTACTCCCTCCTGATACTATATCCAAAGAACATAGACAAAGTCCCAGCATTTTCACTTCTATGAAGCACTCTGTTAATATTTCTTCCAAGATAGATTATTCTGTCATAACATGAGATATGTAATATTCTTCTCAAGCACCATTATTCAAATGCATCCATTCATATTTTGTCTTCTTTATCCATCACCCAGTTTTCATATGCATATGAGGCTACTGAAAATGCCATGGTGTGGATAGGCACACTGTCATCCTCCAAATCACAGCTTTGCTCTTTAAACACTTTCAAGAGAACTTTGGCAGCAGATTTTCCCAATGAAACACAACCTTTGATTATTCTGCTATTTCCATGGTGTTGATTGTGGATCAGTCATCAGCCCTTCAGCTCTATAAGCCAGGAGAAGTCTCCAACTTGGCATCTGATCCACTGAGTTAGAAGTTAACCAACCTCTACAACTGGATGAGTCATTTCCTTGATGTTAAAAAAAATTAAAACAAATCCATGATTGATGCTGAAGATTAAATAAATCATTGGGAAATAGTAAAATGTGTCATGGGTCCTGAAATGGAATCCTAGGAACGAAACATGAGGCTGGGGAGCATACTGTCTGTTTGCTGGATGAACCCAACCAGGGGGCTTATGACACAAGAGAGGTGGGTTTGGCTCACTGTATTCCTTGAACCTCAAAGGTACATGCTCTTGAATTTTTTAACCCATAATTTGGGGCTTCTGAGGTTCTAATTAGTCTTGTATGACAGTCTGGGTAAATTAGGGAAACAAATTCACAGAAAAATTGCGTGTATATAAGGGAGAGTTCTATATAAAGGTTAAGTGTAATTAAGAAAGCATCCCAACCCATTGCTGTCCAAGTCCATAAATCCAACATTAAACCATGGGTCCAACACACAAAATGCACACAACGAGGCAAAAAGAAAGCCTAATCAGTGAGCATATAGGCATCACAGCCCTGACAGGGATCTCCACGGGCTGCTCCAGTACCCAGGGCTGAATCAGGATAGGTCCATGTGTCATCTCCTCAGCAATGTCTTGCAGGAAGGGAGCTTGCCAGCTTAAGCAGGGAACTAACTAAGGCAGCTACACCCTGGTCTGACCATCAGAAAGAAAGAGACCTGAGAGCTAGAAGGGTGAGGCTCACCGAGCCATTTATATCTTTCAATTAATCCCACATGTGTTTATAAGCCAGATTGGCACAATCAACCTTAACTAGCTCATCTTGTTTGTGCTTTTGAGTCTGGAAACTGTCAATGTTTGGGAGTTGACTAATTTTTTATTGAGAATTACATGGGAAGATTAATATTTCAGACCATTAATTCTGAATTCAACCATTCAAACCATGCATCAACCCATTCCCCACTCCCATATTCTATCCCCTCAGTCCCCATCCAAGATTTCTCCTCCCTTTCATGCAAATCAATATCTATCAATATTCTAGTTCTTTGCTTCATCCTCCCTGCCTTGCCCTCTCTCCTTCCCTCCATTGGGAATCTCCCAAATCTGTTCCCTTGGGTATACAAATATTTGTCTTGGATTTTATCCTTATAGTAGTGGTCTCATGCAATATTTGTCCTCTTGTGATTGACTAACTTGTCTCAGTATGTTGTGCTTCAGGCCCATCCATGTCATGAGATATGCCGTGGTTTCCTCAGGGTTTTTTAGCGATGTATAATGTTCCATTTTGTGTATATATTACAGACTTTCACTTAAGGAAGAAATATTTAGAAAATGCAACTAGTTTTAATGTTTTTTGTTTTGGGGGGTTGTTTATTTGTTTGCTTCAGAAACCTAAGTTGAACCTTGAACCTTGGAATTTTTAATGTTTTTATCATCTGGGCCAAATTAAACATGAACAAATGACTAATTCGTGTCCTTGGCTGAGAGCCTAACATAAGGAAGGGTTCTATTTGATTGACATACCACCAAATAAACCTTTTTTTTTTCAAATAAACCTTTTTAAGGAAAAAAAAATCCATCCCAATTCCCTGTGGAAGAAGGCCTCATGGTACCGTGAGTCAAGTGTTGGGCTGCTACCCGAACAGTTGGCAGTCAAGTCCACCAGTTATTGTAGAAGAAAGAGCTTCCCTGCACCTTTAGAGAGCTACTGTTTCTAAACCCCTGGCAACAAGTCTACTCTATTCCCTAGGCTTGAGATGAGTTGGAATGAATTCAATTGCAGCAGGTTTTTAATGATGTACAGATGTGTTTAAGGAATCTTGAAATACTAAATTTAGATTGGGAAAACAGGTAAAAGCTTAAAAGAAAAGTTAAAGTAATTCAGCTTTAAGTTAGTAGTAACCTATGTTTTGTATGCCTATCCAGTTTGATCCATATACATATAGAGAGACGGTATTAAGAATATAGGTAAGTCATAGCAGCATCTTACCTATGCACTTGACTCAGACTGGGCAGAGCGTCCTTGATGTAATTTTTTTTTTAATATAAAGGTCTGTCTTACATATAGACAAGGGTCACTGATTTGGGTTCTCTAGACAAGGCTGCCTAACATACTCATCTGAGTAAAGCCATTTGTTTCTGTTTTGGAATGGGTGAGAAGGGAAGCTTTCATGTTAAAGAGCATTTAAAAATAAAGGATCAAGTTTATTGCTATTGAAGTAACAAAATTTCCTTTGTCGGCTTAGTACAGTCTGAAAAATCTGCCTTCCAAGCCAAGGATGTATTGAAGACACGCATCAAGACACGTGGTTTTGGAATAGCTGATGTTCGAATGTTATTTCTCAGTAGAGTACAACAAATCCCTAGCAATTGGAAGCTTCATGGAAAAATCACAAAATATATTTAATGTTTATCATTTCACTATTCTCATTGCTATCTTTGCTGCAACTTTGCCTCTTTTCAAACTATTCACTTACCTACAGTCTTACATAAGATGTTTAGTAATAATGATTTTGTATTTTTAAAATAAGATTAATCATTATATTTTTAGTTTTGGAGAAGTGTGGTTTTGTCTAATACTCCTTCTGATTTAAAATTGACTTTATTTGGCTTTGTATTAGATCTGTTATTAATTTCCATCAGGTCTTTTTAAATATTCTTGTAAGTTTACCATGGCCATTTTAAGTCCAGATCTGTCTTAGAGTACATAGGAGACCCCAAAAATCTCAAATATAATTTAAGCATTACATTTACTAAGTCTTAAACAGGAAAAACAAGACAGAGACACCTTATTGAGATGAAGGAGACCATCAAACATAAGGGCATAATGGCACTCAAGGGTTTATAAAGATGCAAAGACTTAACAGGACTTGAGAGGGCAAAGGAAATTGTCACAAAAGTGTGTTTGACATCAGAATAATACATTACAATTCTGGGACTACAGAAACAGAAATGGAAACACGATTGGGTCAAACACTGTTAGAAGAGCTTACAAGACTCGTCTAGGACCCTTTGACCAAGGGAATCCAGGAATAACTCATGATTTTGCAATCCTACTCTGGTGCTCTCCATCAAGGACATATCCAGATAATCCCTTGAAAGAGACTGTCCCTCCCTAGAGTGTCTAGGAGGGCTTAAGGGGATCTGGAGGGGGGTGTAACACACCCTCCTTCTAATGCACTCTATCCGAGAATAAGACTGTTCAACTCCTTGATCAATGGGCAGAAGAAATTCAATGGAGGCTTCATCCATGCAGGAAGTTTGCAAGTGAATTATTTTTCTGTTATTCATAGCCTCCTACAGCCCTAATGGCCAGAAAATAAGTTCTAACACTACTGCACATGCCAAATAATTTTTTCCTCCATATTATACTTTCATGATAAAATTTCCCTATTGTGGGGCTGAGCCCCGGTGGCGTAGTGGTTGTGCGTGGGACTGCGGCCCACTGGGATGGAGGTTCAATTCCGGCTCCCAGGAGCAAAGGCTGGGCCTCCTACTCCCACCACCTGAGGGCAGTGATCCCTAAAATTAAAAAAAAAAAATTTCCCTATTGTTATGTGCCACCAAGTCAGTTCTGAGTCACAGCAAACCCCTGCACAACAGAACAAAATGTTGTCCAGTCCTGTGGGGTCCTCACAATTGCTCCTATGTTTGAGCCTATTGTTACAGACACTGGATCAGCCCATCTCATTGAGGGCCTTCCTCTAGTTCTTTAATGCTTCCTCCCCCACCCCCATGCCCCACTATCATGACCCCAATTCTACCTTACAAATCCGGCTAGACCAGAGCATGTACACTGATACAGATAAGAGCTGGAAACACAGGAAATCCAGGACAGAGAAACCCCTCCAGACCAATAATGAGAGTAAAGATACCAGGAGGTGGAGGGGATGGTGAGTGGAGGAAGGGAGAACTGATCACAATAATCTACATATAACTCCCTCCCAGGGGGATGGATAACAGAAAAGTGGGTGAAGGGAGACTCGATCAGTGTAAGACATGAAAAAATAATAATTTATAAATTATGAAGCATTCACAAGGGAAGGGAAGGGGAGGGGAGGAAATGAGCTGATATCAAAGGCTCAGGTAGAAAGGAAATGCTTTGAAAATGATGGTGGCAACAATTGTACAAATGTGCTTGACACAAAGGATGGATGTGTGGATTGTGATAAACTGCAAGAGCCCCCAGGAAGATGATTTTTTTTTTTTAGGCATCACTGCCCTGGTGGTGGGAGTAGGAGGCCCAGCCTTTGCTCCTGGGAGCCGGAATTGAACCTCCATCCCAGTGGGCCACAGTCCCGCGCACAACCACTACGCCACCGGGGCTCAGCCCCAGGAAAATGATTTTTAAAAAGAAATATTTCTACACATTACTGCATTTTTAGTCACAAAGTTGTTAGTTACTTAGTGAAAGCCTCTTATTTAATCTTTCTTTTCCTTTAAATACTGGTTTATAATGAATTAATTGCGGTGATGATTGCACAATTCTTCTTAATATGTTTAAACCATTGAATCAGAAGTGTTGATACAATTGTCTTTTTAAAAATTGTGAGTTATTGGTATAGGTTCACAAATGCTAATTACCACAATATGATGGCTACATCACCAGGGAATTAAACAAAATGGTGACTAGAAGACCAACAGCAGAAACAAAAACAGCAGCACCTGCTTGCAGTCCATGCAGATGAAACCAGGTGATTTTAACTAGGTAATAATGACAATTCTCATTGGGGTTCAAAAAGTAAATTATCACAGTGTTGCTTTTACAGGACATGCTTTTTAAATTTTTTTATTGTGAATTAGGTGAAGGTTTATAGAGCAGATCATCAGTTCACATTGGATAATTCATACACATTTTATTTCAACTCTTCCCTTAGCATAGTTTTTAGTCTTATTGTATTAGACCAGATGTCCCGCTTTTTAACAATTTAACAATGTCCCGCATCAATTTAAAATTAAAATAAATATATCACAATACTATTTTTGCATTCTATGAACATTTTTATTGGTCCATATAAACCAAATTTTTAATCAAGACATCCCCCCCATCCCCGGTCAATAGTGTCCCACTTAAAATCTGGTCACTTAAATTGATACATGAGGACTGCGCTTGTTTTTTTTAAAATGTTCTTATTGTTATAGCTAATTATAGGTACTTTACTTACAAATAAACTTTCTGCTGGAACACTGCATAAAACTTTTGTGTGCAGTCATTTTGTATCACTCCCTCTGAAGATGTCACTCAGTGTGATTTGCTGGCCACCTCCTCTGCCCTTCCTGGTGGCACCGCTTTGTATCTCATCATTCGGAATCAGATACTTGGTCAGCTGACAAGCTGCAGGCAGGGAAATGATATAAGCTCCATTGCCTCAATTAAAAATAAGGCACTCAGTGCCCTTTTCGGTCTAAATGGCCAAGGTTGAAGCCAAGCAGAGGCTGGCCAGCTAGGTGAGGGGGAGCAGGGTGGCAGCCCTGGCAGTCTTCTGCAGGAACTCTCTCCGAAGCCATCAGTCTCCGTTTTATAAGGTCCCTTCAGCCATCCATTATCAGCATTAAGACCTTGCCTTAAGCAGGCCCTGGGCCATTTGCTTGACAATGAAAAAAATGCTGTGATGTGTCTGCCAAGTATTTTTCTCTCTTTATTTTCATCTATATAAATCACCTTCAAAGGCTATTCTTTTTTGTTCTTAGGATTATTTTATTTATCCAACCCCCCTTTGTGCATATCCCCCTTTCTGGATCTACTAGTTAGACAGACTTCACTAGACTGCTCTGTTCTGCTGGACTATGTGGCTTGGAGAACACTTTTAACCTTTCTGAGCTGGTGTGTAGTCTATTCCCACATGGTGTGTTGCAGAGCAGAAGTGTGCTCAGAAGGTCTTCATGGCTGTGAGCGTTGGGGGACAGATCACCAGGTCTTTCTTCCAAGCTGCCTGTGCATGCGTGGACTGCATAAACTGGACTCTATGAAGAAGCATGTGGCATCGGGATTGGAGAAACACCTGTGATGTGCAAATGATACAACCTTGCTTGCTGAAAGAAAGGAGGGCTTGAAGCACTTGGTGATAAAGATCAAGAATTGCAGCCTTCACTATGGGTGACTGTTCAATGTAAGAAAACCTAAACCCTCACAAATGATAAATAGAGAAAAAAGTGAAGTTGCCAAGTCTTTCATCTCGCTTGGATCCACAGTCAATGCTCTTGGAAGCAGAGTCAAGAAATCAGATAATGGGGGCTGGTAGTGGTTGAGTGCAAGACTGCGCCCCACTGGCTTGGCAGTTCAAATCCAGCAGCAATGCTCCAGAAGCAAGGCTGGGCTTCCCACTCCCACCAGAGGGCAGTGATGCCCCCCCAAAAAAAAACACAAGAAATCAGATAATGAATTGCACTGGGCAAATCTACTGCTCAAGGCCTCTTTAAAGAGTTGAAGAGCAAAGATGTCACCTTGAAGATCGGGAGGAGATAGACATAAGCCAGCTACTGGTAATCACTTCACAGCATATGAAAATTAGACATTGCGTAAGGAAGACCAAAGAACTGGTACATTGGTGCTGGCAAGGCCTGTTGAAAGCATCACAGATGGTCAAAACATGAACACCTCTGTCTTGGAAGAGTAACCAGAAGGCTCCGTAGAAGCAGGCGGTGAGACACTTATGGAATAGAGTGACGCAGCCGCTGCAACAATGGGCTGAACCATAAGAACAGTGGTGAGGGTGGTGTGTGGTTCTCTTGTGCAAAGCTTCACTGGGTGTCTGAACCAACCTCATGGCACCTCTGTGTGGGGCAACCACACCTGTGACTACCTGGCCCTTGAAATGAAGCTAGTGCAATCAAGGACTGAGACTTTTATATTTTTTTGCATTTTATCTTTAATCTAACTTAAATTAGTTTTAATTTTTAAAATGATACACAGCATCGTGATAAATGTAAAAAGTACTGTGATTGAAATGGATTTTCTTTTATATGGACCCACAATCAATACCCACGGAAGCGGCCATCAAAGAATCAAATTTTGAATTGCATTGAGCCATGTTGCTACAAAAGATCTCTTCAAAGTATTAAAGAGCAGGGATGTCACTCTGAGGAATGAAGTAACCCGAATCAAACCGTGTTTCTGATCATTTGCTATGCAGAGGAAAGCTGGACACAAATTCATATAGATGATTCTTTAGAACACTGCTATGTTCAAGGTCAACATTCCTTATTAGCTGAACTAAACTGTTATTTAATAATGGCTTCATATGATAATTTTAGCTCAGAACAAAAGATTACATTATTTTTAAAAAGGTATTTATTTTAAAATAAAGACTCTTTCCAGGCAATCAATTGAGGAGTTCACCCATTCTCAATGGATCCAATAAATCTATCACAATGATAGATGATCTAGATATAACCCCCTACCAGGGGGATGGACAAGAGAAAAGTGTATGAAGGGAGACAGCAGTCAGTGTAAGACATGGAAATTTTTTAAATAAATTATCAAAGGTTAATAAGGGAGAGAAGAATAAGCTGATATCAAGGGTTCAGGTAGAAATAAAATGTTTTGGAAATGAGGATGGCAACAAATGTATAAATGTGACTGATACAATGGATGAATGTATGAGTTGTGATAAGAACTATAAGAAACCCCAATAAAATGTTTTTTAAATAATAAAAATGAATAGATCTGATTCCTATTTGAAGTGCTATTCTATATTTTTCCTCCTGTTGTTCAGGATGTCTCTATTGAATTCTTGATCAAAACAGACATCTTTTTTTTTAGTGTTTCACACCTAAGAAGGTGATTAGAGTTATACTCCATTTCCTGCTCCAATATCTGTCTCTGCTTTCCTCTATCACAAATCACTTTTTTTTATTTATTTATTTTTTTTAGGCATCACTGCCCTCAGGTGGTGGGAATAGGAGGCCTAGCCTTTGCTCCTATGAGCCAGAATTGAACCTCCATCCCAGTAGGCCGCAGTCCTGTGCACAACCACTACGCCACCAGGACTCAGCCCCACAAATCACTTCTTAATAAAGGTGTCATATACATTTCATTATCAAAGAAAGTTTGTGGCATTCCTGTCAAATCCTGGTTATGTAGCCCAGCTCTGGCCACCTCAGGAGCCCTGACTCTGGGGGAAAACAGAGAAGATCTCAAAGTATAAGGCTTTGATGCAAAGGCAGGCCAGTAAACCTTGTGTCATTGATAGACCCACTTGGGACTTGGCAAGGACTGAGTCAGTCTAGAACAGCTATAGACCTCTAACTTCAGGATGTATTGATGCTCAGAGCTTCCTCAAAGTTTAATACTGTCTTGGAATAAAGTCACCAGGGCAAAGAGGAAAACTTTCACTCTGCTCCTGTGGATTCACTGCAAAGCAACTTATTTTATTTTGAGTACTGTGTACCAGGGTTTGTACTAGGAACTTTAGTTTTGTTATCTCATCTAAACCTCTTAAAATCTTAGAGGTTGATACAGCTGTTACATCCTTACTGCATTATCAAGATTCAGTGATTTGCCCAGGGTTACAACACTGTTAAAAAGAGGACCAGGTGGCTGAGCCCTAGTGACGTAGTGGTTGTGCATGGGACTACAGCCCACTGGGTTGAAGGTTCAAATCCAGCAGCAAGGCTGGGCCTCCTACTCCCACCACCAGAGGGCAGTGATACCCGCCCCCAAAAAAAGAGGACCAGGGATTCAAACCAGGGGACCTGGCTTCAGAACCTATACTTTGAACCAACACCCAAACCAAACCCATTGCTGTCAGGGCCATTCTGAGCACAGCAATAGAAAACACTGCCTGGCCCTGCACCGCCATCCCCAGATTGGTTGTGGATCGGATCTTTGTGATCCAGATTGGTTGTGGATCGGATCTTTGTAATCCCCAGTGTTTACCTTGGTTGATTTTCAGGGACAACCCTCCAAGTCCTTCTTCTTTGTCTGTCTTAGGCTGGAAGCTCCACTGGAATCAGCTCAGCATTATAACAAGAACCTGCAAGCCTCCACTCACAGACCAGTCATCACTGCCCATGAAATGCACTGACTGAGTCTCACACCCGGAAGTTGAGACATCTGCCACTGAAGGGCCCACCAAGGCCTGCTCTTGGAGGGTGACAGTCTCTCTACTGTGCCCAGCAGAACTCCCAGCCAGAGCTGAGAGGCACTCACCTCATCCTGGTTCTTCCAACCCCTTGCGTCCAGACCACAACTAGTTACAAATGGACTGAGCAACTGAGGGATGACCATGTGACATTAAGAACCACCCAGCTGTTCCTTCTGAAAGGAACGCAAAAAGAAACCTTTCCTGATTTATTTCTGTATCCCTCACAGGGCCCAGTATGGAGCCTAGCATTCCTTCATTCTTTATTCATTCATGGTCTGCATTATAATTTTTAGCAGTTTTATTGGCATAAAAGTCACCTAACATACAATTCAGTAGTTTATTCGTATCAAGAACAGTTGGGCCCTCCTCACCACAATTGATTTTAGAACACGTTCTTCATGTCCTTACTCGTCCTTCTTAGCATCTCATTGCCCCCCCTCCAACTTCCCCTTACATACCCCCAGGAACATTAATGCAATTACTGTCTCCAGATATGGCAGTCATGTGCTTATGTTAAGTTTATGATTGAAATGTAGAAATTTATTATTGAAATGTGCGATTTTATGATTGAAATGGAGAGCTCTGCCAGCGATAAGTTGCTTCTGCTGTTGATGGACCCTGAACCCTGGAAGCAAGGAGCCATGGGGAGACTCCTGCCAGCACCGGGATTCTGCACCACTGACCTGTGACTTCATGAGTTGGAAGGAGACTTTATAGACTGATTTTGGGCATATGGGTTAATAGCGGATTTTTGACTTTGTAACGGACTGGCTTAGGATGCTTTCTCAATGTCCTGTTCCACTTGTATATAAACCTTTTCCCTATATCCATATGTGTGTCTATGGAATTTGTTCCTCAAGTCTACCCGGACTGACACCCTAGAGATTGACTTACCCTGGATTTCATATACAGGAAAACATTTTTTAAAACTAGCAACAATAACAAAGGAAAACAGATAAAAAGTTCAATCTAAAAACAAAATATTAAAAGCTAGAACAGGGCTGAGCCCCAGTGGCGTAGTGGTTGTGCGCGGGACTGAAGCCCACTGGGATAGAGGTTCAATTCCAGCAGTGGGACTGGGCCTCCTACTCCCACTACCAGAGAGCAGTAATGCCCCCCCCCCAAAAAAAAAGCTAGAACAAATTCAAAATGGATCTTAAGGAACTGCATCCACTTTTTCAACATACTTAGATGCTCAGTTCCTGAGGTATCAACCTCGGGAAAGAAAAGGATCATTAGAAATAATCAATAGCAATAATTCATAAAATGGCTATTGATAGCAGTTATTGAGCATTACAGATCATCTTTGTGAGAACATCATTAATATAGATAATAACAACAATCATAAATTGCCTTCTAAGTGCTATTAATGTTAAGGTAGCTTTTTCTGTGTTGAGCACTTCACGCCCTTGTCTTGAATACTCTCCTATGGCAAGACATTGTTTAATTCTTCCAACCAGCCTATGAAGTCGTTCCACAAGTCTCAAAATCTACTTACTCAAATCGACAGAGAGCTCGGTGTTTGGGTCTTGAGTTCCTGAAAGATGGTCATTCATTTCCGGGACAACAGAATGTTTCTTGAGCCCACGATGATTGCATAGGAGAAGAACACAGTCCTTGCCTTAGGAAAATAACAACATAACTGTTCTTCACATGAAACGCATTTCTTTGCTTGTACACTGTGATTATTGGAGCCCAAACCTCCATGGTTGCAGGAACTGATTGGTGAGTTTGCATCCGTTAAAAATATTGCTCTGGCTTCTGTGTTCTATGCAGCAGGTACATCCATCTGCTTATCCCCCAAACACCCTTTTCTTTTTCCTGTTCCTGATTGCATGATGCTCATCAGTCTCTCCTGCCCATTTTCTTTTCATAAACTCCCTTTCATCTTTTCAGCTAGAACTGTGGGGTTGTAAAAGGCAATGCATGTTTGACTACTAATCATCCAATGTGGCCACTTAGGTTCATCTGGAGGTAGTTTGGAAGAAAAGTTCTGGCAATCTGCTTTCTGAAGATCACAGTCTTGAAATCTCTTTGGAACACAATTCTTCTCTGTAGTACATGGAGCTACCAGGACTCAATGTGGCTCCATAACTGAGGCTATTTGTTCGTTTATTTATCTTTTGACAGCCTCGCTCAAATAACGTATTTAATGAGGACATACCAAGCTAGGCAAATGGAATCTGGATTTCCTTTTAGTGTAAAAAGCCACCTGGATATGGTCTTCCTTTGGAATCCCAACCCACCATCACAAAAGTCAATTCCAACTCATAGGTTTCACATGGTTTTACTGAGGCATTTTTCTCTTGAGGAGCAGCTGGTAGATTTGAACCACCAACCTTGCAGTTCACCATCCAACATTTACCTAGCAGTGCCACCAGGCTCTTCCTTCAGGCTCAGTAGCACCTTTACTTTTTCCCTTCTCTTTCTTTCCAACTAGATTGTAAACTCCTCCCACTAGACGAGAACGGGGACTGTACTTAGGCTTCTAGCCCTGGTAGTCCACTGGGTTGTTAGCCATAAGATCAGCAGTTCAAAACCACGAGCAGCTTCTGGGAGGAAAGATGTCTTACAGATCGAAAGTCTCTCAAAGATCCTTATTAAGACCCCCATGCCGGAACTCTTCTGATGATTTGGGCAATAAATGCATTTTGAGCTCCACCCAAAATGACAGCTTATAGTTTCTTATTGATGATAAAATTATCCATCCTTAATAAAGCTTTAAACTCTTTCATTTTTCCTGCCAGTATTTTAACTTGTGCCTGTTTTTACCCTGCCTGGCAAGCAGTGAAATACGGAAATCAGTCTCTGCTGTTGCCTGTAAGTTTGAGGTGCAAAATTAGTCCAGGAAATGGATGCCTGTTAAAATAATGAGGTTTTCTATTCCCAGAAAGAGTTACAGTTCGGGAGCCCCGGTGGCATAAGTGGTTGAGTGCAGGACTGCAGCCTGCGGGCTTGGCAGTTCAAATCCAGTGGCAGCATTCAGGAGCAGCTCTGGGTAGCTCCCACGACCACCAGAGGGCAGTGATGCCAAAAAAAAGTTACAGTCTTGGAAGCTTAGCCTCGGTGGCTCAGTGGTTGTGTGTGGGACTATGGCCCATAGGGTTAGTGGTTCAAATCCAGCAGCAGCTCTCCAGGCGCAAGACTGGGCTTCCCACTCCCACCAGGGCAGAGGGCTGAGCCCCGGTGTCGTAAGTGGTTGAGTGCGGGACTGCGGCCCACGGGCTTGGCGGTTCAAATCCAGGGCGACTTTTAGGAGCAGCCCTGGGTAGCTCCCACGGCCACCAGAGGCAGTGATGTCCAAATAAGTAAATAATAAATAAAAATTAAAGAGAGAGAGAGAGAGTTACAGTCTTGGAAACCCACAGGGGCAGTGCTACCCTGTTCTGTGGGGTCGTTCTGAGTCAGGATTGGCTCAATAACCTGAGTTTGATTTTTTGCTTTTCATTCCCACACTTCGGTGCCCTGGTAGCATTGATCTGCTAGCCGTGAGATCAGAAGCTGGCCCCCACCAACTCCCACCTGGGAGAAAGATGTCTTAAATATCTAAAATCGAGGAAACCCAATGAGGTTATTCTACCCTGTCCTATAGGGTCCCGGTGCATCGGAATCTATTTTATGGCAGTGTTTTTGAGAGCTCCCCAACTACGGGCACAAGGTCCAAGGTCAAACAGTGCATATGCCACAATTCATATGCCTTGACTTTTGTATCATTTGCTTCTCCCAACAATATTTTGTTGTTACGTGCTATTGTTATCGATTTGAATTGTTATAGAGGGGGAAAATTTGTGCTATTAAGCTTAAAAGCATTAAGTAATGTGCCCCAACGTCATGCAACCAGGCAGAGGGGAGAGTCAGAACGAGAACTCCAAGACTTCATATAAATCATTTTTTCCAGCACCTGGCACAGTAAACACAATCAATAAAACTTTGCTAGTCGAATTACTGTCTAGAGTTGAAAACCTTGTAAAATTATAAGTGGGGATGTAACAAAAAAGCATTTATCTATTTAGCCCCAAGATATCCAGTTTTTCCATTACACATAAAGGCCATACAAGACAATTCTAGTTCTTGAAGTATCTGGTGTATTTTTTAAAGATCAAGAAATGTTCAAATTAATATACATGTGAGGATGGCATGTGAGAATTCGCAGTGGCAAATGACTTCATAGCCTTATTTTAAATTTTATTAGCACTTTATCCACATCATGCATTTCAATAATTAAATTGTATGAAGAGTTATACAATTATCACAAAAGTTGATTCTAGAACATTTTCTTCTTCTTTGTACTAATTGAGATTCATATAATGCTTTTTCTCCTTGAGGCAAAAGTACCCACAACAAAATATTCTCCAGTTCAGCAACTTCTACATGTGTAATTCAGTGCTATTGATTATACTCTTGGTGTTATACCACCATTATTGATACTCTTTTACAAATGATTCCACCACCATTAACAAACTCAATGCCCCCTAAACAACTCTTTCTCCTTAACCCATAGTAACCAATTCAACTTTAGTTTCTTTTTTGTAGTAGTAGTTTATATATGTATACATATATAAAATATACACATACATATAAGTATAGTATGTGTAGTTATATAAATTACTATACCTTTCTATAGTATCACATATCATATACTTCTATATATACTTCTATGGCTAAATACATTTTTTTGGGGGGGCGGGCATCAATGCTCTCCGGTGGTGGGAGTAGGAGGCCCAGCCCCACTGCTGGAATTGAACCTCCGTCCCAGTGGGCCACAGTCCCGCGCACAACCACTACGCCACCGGGGCTCAGCCCTGAATACATTTTAAAAAGCTGTATAGACATCATCACAATCCATTCTAATGCTCCTTCTCCCCTCCAACATTGTGTGCTTCCCCATTCCCCAAACCCTCCCTCTCCCCACCACCCACATGTCCCCAATAAACAACAACATCAGTTATTTTCTTGATGTGCTTCACAAATTTACAAGTCCAACTAAAACAATAAAAAAACACAAAAAGGAAAATAATATAAAGATAAAAATACAAATAAAGAGTAAGAAAGAAAAAACACCATCAATATCTTTTTGTTTGTTTGTTTGTTTGGGGGGGGGGGCAATCACTGCCTCTGGTGGTCGTGGGAGGTACCCAGTGCCACTCCTGAGAGCTGCCGCTGGATTTGAACCGCCAAGCCCGTGGGCCGCAGTCCCACACGCAACCACTTACGCCACCGGGCCTCAGTCCCACCATCAATATCTTTAAAGCCAGAGAAGAAATGTCTGTCATGAAACAAGCAAGGAACTAAAGTATAGAGAAAATTCAGTGTGAGTCAAAAGGGAGGTCGTCTGTCCGAGTATCATGTTACACCACGGTTCAATGCACCACTGTCAATTTTACAGCAGTCTCTGCTGAATAATAAAACTTTTCAAATACCATGCCTGTGGCTAAAGGGAATCTGCCAAAGGCTTCATCTGACTAGATACTCTGCAGGTGGATTTTAGGCTCCCACTGTCCTCCATAGCCTTCTATAAATTGGGGGTTCACAACTTAAGCTCTGATACTTTTCTCTTCCTCATATTTGGATTTTGTTAGTCATCTTTGAACTACACAGACTGGTTTGCATCTTCTGTGAACCAGTTGACGCCTCGCTTAGATGGCTGCTTATTTGAATACAAACCTTTAAGACCCAGACACTATTCTGATTGATAGCCGGGCACCATCTGCTTTCTTCACCACACTTTGCTGTGGCACCCTCAATGATCATTTCATGAGAGTGAGCATCAAGCAGAGCCCATGTTATGAGAACTAACTGTTCTTGGATTGGGGTTAGAAGAATGTGGGAAACCAGAATCCATCCCTGTGTCCCCAAATTATAAATGACTCTGGTTTACTTTGGTGGTCATATTATAAAAAGTAAATAAATAAATAAACAATAGCAACAACAATAAAACAAAAACGTAGAAAAGCAAAAAACCAAAGAAAAGCAATGCAAATAAGGCAATTATACCGATTACAATACTTTTTCCAATGACATAGAATTTAAGATACTGTTGGTCTCAGTTTACACACGCAAGTATAGCCCAAAACTATGAGCTACAATTCTTGAGTTGTTGCTTTGTGCAGATTGATTTCTTAATTGATTGAACTTTGTTTACACTGAATATGAAGATTGGTATTAGGGGAACATTTCCTGCAGATCATTTCCTGTCAGATTAAAACCTGTCATATTAATGCAAGGGGAGCAATGAGATGAGGTATTAAATACATGGTGATTCTGGATCCCCTTTCATTGGACACCAACTAAGCCAGTGGTCCCACCCAAAGGCCAATGACCCCCATTTCCAAGTCTTTGGGAGGCCACCCTTTGTCATAGTTTGATTTATACGTAAATGCTTTTTTAATGTTTGATAGCCTTCCTGGACTAGCACTTTCCAGTTATTGTTGCAGTGGGTCCTGTAAATTAAGGGGCTCTCTATGCTCTGCTGACACTGCTGGTCACCACTCTTGACAGGGGGGAATATTATATTTCAATTCTATATTCCAAGCAGTCTCTAAAGGAGCCCGAGTGCCATGGTGGTTTAAGCTGCTCACCAAAAGGTCAGGAGTTTGAATCCATCAGCCACCTCAAGTGAGAAAGATGAGGGTTTCTGCTTGCATAGAAATATACAGCCTGGGCTGAGCCCTGGTGGCGTAAGTGGTTGAGTGCGGAACTGCAGCCTGCAGGCTTGGCGGTTCAAATCCAGCGGCGGCTGGGTAGCGCCCACAACCACCAGAGGCAGTGATAAAAAAAGAAATACACAGCCTGAGAAATGCACAGAGGCCACTCTACTCTGTCCTCTAAAGCTCACTGCCATCGAGCCCATTCAAACTCATGGGTACCCTATAAGACAGGACAGAACAACTCAGCATATGACCCATGATACCACCAGGCCCTGTCCTATAAGGTCGCTGTGTTAGTCCGGGTAGACTACAGAGACAAATCCATAGATACTCATATATATATGTGTGCTAGTCTCGGTAGACTAGAGAAACAAATTCATAGACACGCACATGGATACAAGGGTAAGGTTTATAGGCAAGAGGAATGGAACATTGGGAAAGCATCCCAACCCAGGCCAGTGCAAAGTCCTAAGTCCTATATTAGCCTATATGCCCGAAACCAGTCTTCAAAGTCTCCTTCTGACTCATAAAGTCACAAGCCAGTGGGTGCAGAATCCCGGCGCTGGCAGGGATCTCCCCATGGCTCCCCACTCCCAGGACTCAGGGTACGTCAACAGCATTCAGTGGTGGTAGAAGCAACTCAGCACTGGCAGGGGTCTCCACGTGGCTTCGCCAGCTTCAGAGATCTAGTTCCATCAGGGTAAGGCCGTGTGACTTCTCCTCCGGCTCCTGGGCACTGCCATCTTGTCTTGTCCATAGTTCGTCATCTTGGAGGCTGCCTCCCAACAACTGGGGAGATGGCCTCTCATCTTCATGACGAAAATACCACAAGATTTCCCAGAAGTCTCAGGAGAAAGCCCACACGGAGGCCTCACTGGCTACTCAATGGCTAGCTCCATATTAACAGGCTAGACTCCATCCCTACATCTCAATCATGAAATTTACATAAGCACATGACCGCCACAGTATGTAAGAAACAGGTAAGCTGAGCCCTGGTGGCGTAAGTGGTTGAGTTCAGGACTGCGGCCCATGGGCTTGGCGGTTCAAATCCAGCGGCGGCTCTCCAGGAGCAAGGCTGGGTAGCTCCCATGACCACCAGAGGGCAGTGATGCAAAAAAAAAAAAGAAACAGGTTTATATACAAGAGAATTGAACATTGAGAAAACGTCTCAGACCAGTCCAGTCTAAGGCCATAAGTCTGATATTAGCCCATATGCCCAATACCAATCTATCTATAAGTCCTCTTCAGACTCGTGAAGCACATGCAATGACACCAGGACAATCACAGGCCAGTGGCTGCAATCTTGGGTATCCAGTGGTGGTAGAAGCATCTCAGTGCTGGCAGGGGTCTCCCCATGGCTCCTCCAGTTTCCAGGGTTCAGGGTCTATCAGCATGCTGCCATGTGACTTGTCAGCTGCAATGTCCCCCAGGGAGTGAGCAGAGAGATAGTCGCTCCTGCCTCCAAGAAGGAAGTACCAGATTTCCCAGAATTCTCAGAAGACCATGCCCATACAGAGGTTTCATTGGCTATCTCCAAATTGACAGGCTAGACTCCATCCCCACATTCTTTTTTTTTTTTTTTTTTTAGGGCATCACTGCCCTGGTGGTGGGAGTAGGAGGCCTAGACTTTGCTCAGGTGGAGCTGGAATTGAACCTCCATCCCAGTGGGCCACAATCCCACGCACAACCACTACGCCACCAGGGCTCAGCCCCCATCCCTACATTCTTAATCTTCAAACTGATACCAGATTAGGAGACTACCACAATCGCTGTCAGGACTGACTCAGTGGCAGTGAGTTTAGACTTGAGTAGCAGTGTACAGGACAAAGAAGAAGCTCCTCAACAAGATGGATTGACACAGAGGCTACAACAATGAGCTCAAATCCCAAGACAATTGTGAGGCCAGTGCAGAACCCAGAGGTTTTTTCATTCTGTGGTGTCATTTGCATGTTGCAGGGGTTTTTTATTTTTTATAAATCATTTTATTGGGGGCTCATACAACTCCCATCACGATCCATCCATCCATCAATTGTATGCAGGCCACATTTGCACACTTGTTGCCATCATCACTCTCAAAACATCCTCCCTCCACTTAGGCCCCCAGCACCAGTTTCCCCAATTTCACTTCCTTCTCCCCATCTGCCCCATGAACCCTTAACAAGTTACACATTGTTATTGCTTTTTCTTATCATACACTGTCCAATGTGTCCCTTCGGTCACTTCCCCAGCATATTGCAGGTTTTTATAAACCTTCCTCCAACCTCGATGCCACATTCCTCTTCATATAGTCCAGTTCCTTGGAATATTTGCTCAGCATAGAGTGAACACGGGTGAAAGGTTACAACCAGGACACCTATCTTTCCTGATTTTAAACCAAGCAAAGTCCCCTTCTTCTGTCTGAATGACTGTCCATTCATCCTGCACGGGTTCTGCCAGGAGCACAATAAAGTGTTCTGGAATTCCCACTCTTCTCAATGCAATCTGCAGTGTGATCCACACAGTGGAGAACCTTGTCTAGTCAATAAACAACTTCCTCGGGTTCCTGAAGTTGGAAATCTGCGCGGGAGCAGAATGCTGCACGTTTTCACATGAGGAGGGCTGGCCAGGGAGGAGCAGAGTAGCACTCTGGCTACAAGGGCAGAGCCTATAAATGTGCTGGTGAATGGTTAGGGAGAACTCACTGGAGGCTGAATCTCTGTGGAGAATTAAAGTGGATTGAACGCAGCCCCTGTAAATTGTAGCTTTCACAAACCTAGTGCTCAGAGTGGAAGCTTTAATATAATCTGGAGAAGAGTGCTATTGTGCAAATCTGTCTTTACAGGAGCTGGATTCCCGTCTCCTGTCATCACGTGACAGATTAGTTGACACTTCACTGTACACTTATGACTTATGTACACTTATGTACACTGGAGGCAAAAACATGGGGAATTTAGGATAGATGTTCCCTTAGGACTAGTGGTGGGAGTGGTGATACTGGGAGGGTGGAGGGATGGTTGGATAGAAACGGGGAACCAATTTCAGGCATCTACATATAACCTCCTCTGTGGGGTATGGACAACAGGGAACTGAGTGAAGGGACACATTGGATAGAGTACGATAGGAAAAAGTATTAACAATTTGTAAATTATTAAGGGTTCATGGGGGAGGGATGGGGAAAGGAAAGGGAAATATGGGGAGATGGTACTGGGGGCCTAAGTGGAGGGAAAATGTTTTGAGAGTGATGATGGCAACAAGTGGGCAAATGTGGTCTGCATACAATTGATGTATGGATCGTGAGGGGAGGTGTTTGAGTCCCCAATAAAATGATTCATTTAAAAAAAAAAGGGGAGGTGGAAAGAGGAGCTTATATCTATTTCTCAAGTAGAAAATATTTGGAAATGAAGATGGCAACATGTGTACACATATGCTTAATACAAATGATGCATTGCATGTTATAAGAGCTGTAAGAGCCCCCAATAAAATTACTTTTAAAAGAAATAGAAATTTTTAAAATGAGTACTGTCATAAACAAGGGCCACAAGGCACTAACTAGAAGGAAAACTTTTGGACAATGTTTCTGCTTCAGGTTTCTTCTACCTGAGAGGGGTCGGCGCGGAAATGGTAAAAGGAAACCTTAGGGACAGGTTTACTCTTTTCTCTCGCGCTTTGCCAAAGGAACCCTGGTGGCGCGGCGGTTGTGCGTGGGGCAGCTCGAAAGCCCCCGCCGCCGCGGGAGAAAGACGGGGCTTTCTATGCTGGTGCCGTCAGCATCCGGGACTCCGGGTCCGCCGCCTCTCGGACTGCTGGGCGTCGGCCGACTCAGCGGCCGCGAGGTCCGCCTTCCTTTCTAGCTGAGGCTTTGAGAAACACAGCCTTCAAGTAGGCCAAGATGGCAACCGCGGCTCATAATACCGGCGTGTGATGACGTCATACAAGGCGACCCTCGCCTCCGCTCCGGTTTTCACTACACTTCCCAGAATGCTTATCTAAGGAGACGCCATTGGTCAGCGCGCCGGAAATGCACTTCCCTGGGCGGAAGAGAGGGGACTGGGAGCCTGGGAAGGAAGAGCTCGCAGAGCCGGTGCGGCGTCTCCTGGGTCTGGCCGCCTACCGGCGAGGGACTCGCCAGAAGACGGTAGGTCGTGAAGCTCGGGGTGGTGGCGCCTCCCCAGACCTCGGGGCCGAGGCTCGGCGTTCATCTCATGGCGTCGGACGCAGGAAGGAACACGCTACGGCGGCGAGGCAGAGTCTACGGACGGTCTTGCTGTTTCAGTGTTTCGTGGGACGCTCTACGGCTAATTCCGA